>APFE030131901.1:69993-86688 GCA_000404065.3 Pinus taeda | reverse complement strand
AATAAAATAAAATTACAACACTAAATCAATTTGTAAATAAAAACGCACAATATAAAATTAAATAATAAGTTTAGGCTATTAAGTTTTAACCCTTTCTTCCTTTTTTTTCTCTCTCCAGTTTTAAAAAATATCTTGCTCCCTTTTTTTTATACATTTTTTGTGAAACAAATTCATGGGTCCTTTTAAACTAAAACTAAACCATTTTTATTATTTATTTGGAAATTTTTGTTTTTTCCAAAATGTTCCTCACATTCCCATCTTTCCAAAAAGTTATTGATGGCTCAATTTGGCCTTCTGACGCTAAAGATATGACCCTTGGAAAATAGTGCTCAACTGTTGTTCATTTAATTCGTAGATTAATTTGGAACATTAGTCTGTAAGTTTAATTCATTATCCCATTTATGCATTGTGGATTGTTTTTCTTGTGAAAAAAAACCATAATTTTATTGTTTGAACCTAAATTACATTATGCTTATACACTTCGAGAGTGTATTCTTGAGGATCTTCATAAATCCTCACCAAATCTGCAAAGATATGCAACAAAGTATCTCTAAGATGTGCCACAAAACAATGAACATAATTTTACATCATAATGAGATATAGATCTCATAGCCAACAAAATTGAAAAAGTATCATGATCATGAACAAGAATATTAGATATTCCTCATTGTCAGAAATATAAAAAACATATTTTCATGTAGTTTGATAAACAAGAGAAAACAAAAAATAAGCAAAATTCAATTTTTAGAGTTGTGTTGTTATCCTTGTATTGCAATAACAGTTGCTACCTCATCCGTATATGGCCTGTGAAAGAACTCATAATGATAAGTCCCTATATACTTTGTGATGTGCTAAGTCCCCCTATCCATGACCATACCCTGTTTAGAAAGGTTGTTCGCTATGTGATTCCTCTCCTTGTAGATATGAGCACAAATAAAAAAATTAAATGATCTTTTCATCCTCATAATATCATGTAGTACTAGAATAAGAATAAAATTTTGACGCAAATGAAAATCATTGACCCAATTAACAACTAGCATAAAATCTCCATAAACCTGCAATCTGTCACATCACTTATACTTTGCATAGACTAATAGGGCTTTGAGGGCTAGAAGATCAACTAAATTATTTATACCCTTCCCAAAACCCATTTTAGCATGGAAGACATGTTTCTCTAAGAGAAAAAGGACGTCAAAGCCACCGACCCCTCCACCCCCCCCCCCATTCATGATTGCCTCTAAGAAGGCTCCATAAAAAGAACCCGATGTTACCAATCTGTCAGGTTTCTCCACTCTAATTTGGCAAGATTGTGCTTTGTTTGAAGGTTGGGGAAAGTGAGGGAGAATTTCCATTTGCTTGGTTGTTGTCTTCTTCGGTGAGATGATTTTGTCTTGAAAAATGCACTTATTTTGGGCTAACCAAATGCCCCATGTGACTATTAGAGGCAAACATTTTATGGGTTTTGTGGCCGAGTTTTGATACTAGTTCCTCCGACATTTTACCTCACTCTCGTCCTCCCATTTGCATGTTGTTCCCAGTGAGGCATTGCATACTTCCAGACTATCGTCGAGAAAGGGCATTCTAAGAAAATATTACTTATTGATTCTCCTCCTGCTCTACATAAAAAACACCACCCCAGGTCCTCTTTTTGATCTCTTTTGCATCACATCCGATGTTGGTGCCTTCCTTGTTAGTAAACACCATATAAATATACAAGAATTCATAGGGAATTTCACTTACCAGATGATATTCCACCACAAAGTGCTCAATTAGATGACCGCTTATACTATTGTGGAGATATCCCAATTTTGGAGTATACTGCCCCAAGGGTGAAAAGGACCAGATTAAGTCATCCTTTGTATTTGTTAACCTTACATTGGATTCTTGCAAAGTTATCACATATCTAGTCCATTCTATCTAGTGTTGTACATCCAAACCCAATGCTCTTGTTGACTGCCAACTTTGTTGCCATAAAGAGGCATTTTGAGGATCTGATACTTGTGTTAGTCTAAAACATCCTGTTTCTCTGAGACGATTGACCCCCTTCTTAGATAGTCTAAATCTTTTTCCATTGCCTTTCCATGCATCTATGCCTACTTTGATATGATGCCTATCCTTTACTCTCCACACCAATCCATTGTTGACAATATAAAACTAATTTAGTAATACTCTTCATACTATAGAGATATTCACCCTTGGCTTAACTAGAGTACAAAGCCAGTCTTCTAGGGATAAATGAGCTATGTATTTTCCATTAACCACTTGATTCCATATATTATCCCTAGTAATTAATATTCATCCACTTTTGGCAGTTAATTCTGATGAGAAGGAAAATATATTTTTAAGTCCCCAACCTCCTAAGAATTTCAACATCACTATGTTCTTCCATCTTACCCAAGGAGCCACAAAATGGTCTTTTTTCCTAGCCCACAAGAATGAGAAACACATTCTTCTAGATTTATCAAGCACTCTGTTGGGGATCTAGGTGAGGGACATCCAATAAAATGGGATGGCCTCTACTACAAATTTAACCATAACTAATATTCCTTCCCACGACAACCATCTGAAGCTCTATCCCTTAAGTCTTCTTTCAAGTTTTTCTAATAACCAATCCCATTATTCTTTGGAATAGTAGTTTTGTTTTAGATGAAACCATAATCATTTTAAACTATCTTCAAAACCCTGCATTTCGATGGCAAACTTTTGAGAAATATACCTTCTTTCTTTGATCTTCAGGTTTATGCTGGAAATAGATGATTTCCTGGCATTGATTTTCATGCCAGTTGCTTTCCCAAATAGCGATAACACTTCAAAAATTTGTCAGTGTCTCACATGGATCCATTACAAAAATTTAATATATCATCTATAAAGAGTAGATGTGAAATAATCATATCTTGAACAATATTCAATCCTTGAAAATCACCCCGCCTTTTTGCCTAAGCTAACAGAAGATTGAGTCCTTCAACAACCAAAAGAAATAGAAGTGGGGATAAAAGGAATCCTTGGCATAAACCTAGATATGCATGGAAGAAATGTGAAACCAATCCATTGATAAGGATTGCGAATGATTGGATACAACCCATGATCCAATTGACAAATGGAGGAGGGAAACCCGTGTGAGTGAGAATGAGCCTAAGACACACCCAAATTACTCTATCGTAGGCTTTCAGTAGATCTATTTTGATTACCACCCATTTTAAAAGATGGGTTTTCATGCTATGCAGGCCTTCTTGGGCTGCCCCTATTGCTTCATGTATTTTTCTTCCCTCTAGGAACCCAAATTGTTCTTTAGAAATTGATATTAAAAATATTGGTTTTATCCTTCAAGCTATGATTTTTGCAATCACTTTATGGATGTTGTTGTACATCGATATGGGTCAAAATTCTTTAGATAATTGAGGATTACCCCACTTTAGGATAAGAGCTATGAATGTAGAGTTGAAGGCTGCCAAAACTTTACCCTGTTCTCTCAATTCATTTACCACTTTAAGCAGGTCATGACCAATCACCTCAAACAATAACAAAAAAGCTTCAATCACCCACCCATATGTCCCTAGGTTCTTGTATTTCTAGAAGCTATCCAATACCTACTTCAAATCCTCTATGGTAACTTCTGCTTCCAAGTCATAAATGTTCTCCTCCCTTACATAGCTTGTGAACAATTGAGAAACCCGTAGTATGTCCATTATAGAGTTATCTAGATCATGATTGAAAAGTGTTTGGAAATGAGACTTACCCATCTCTACCAACCCCTCAAATGAGGACACTTCTCTATCTTCCTGGTCTCGCATGCTCCAAATTGTGTTTTTCATCTTCATCCTTTTTAATATGCCTTAAAAAACTTAGTATTTTTGTCTCCACATTCTAACCAAACTGCTCTACTCTTGAGGCACCAAACTTCTTCTCTTGAGGCCAAAATATCCCTTCTTCTTTTTTCCTGTGATTGAAGAACTTCCTTTGAGGCTACATTGGAAAAGCCTTCCTCTCCTATCTTTGATAGTGCCTTCAACACTTGCTCCACCTTCAACATATCTATCTCCTCTTTTTCTCATTTTTGTTTCACCCAAGCCTTAATGTGGAATCTTAGGTTTTGGAGTTTTGATTCAAACTACATCGCTGTTGACCTGCCATCCCTATGATTAATATTATTCCAATGATTCTTTACTCGATTTATAAAATCCTCCTCTTATAACCAATAAAAGTTCATTTTTAAAGGAATTCCCAATTTTTTACTTTCTCCCTTGATTTCCAGTAAAATAGGGGAGTAGTTTGATTCACCCCTACATCTATCTAATGTTTAATCATATTCAATTTTTCCAACAAATGCTTAGATAACAGAAAGTGGTCTAGCCTTTTGGCCACTAAATTTGGCCTAGCCTGTCGGTTTCTCCATGTCATCTTTTTCTTGACAGGGTTGATGTGAATTAGATTTTTTTTGGCCAAATGATGGAGAAAATAACTCGAAAGAGGATCCAAAGCAACTCTAGATCCCCAAGGATCTCAGTCACCTAGAGAAAACTTTAAGTCCCCTCCTATGATCAAAATTTCCTTTTGGAGAAATTTGTTTGAGGACAAAGCATCCCATAATTTTCTTCTATCCCCATTTGGGCCATACAAATTAACAATAATGAAGGAGAGGTCCAATTCCAAAGAGTGTAACTCTAGGCCAAGGCTTGATTTAAAGCCCCAAAAATTCAAAGGTTTTATGTGCTGAGAATTCCAACCTAATGCTAAGCCTGCTAAGTGCTCTTATGCATCAATAACTATAAATTTCAAGAAACTAAACAAGGAATCTAGAAGTATAACTACATCAACACCATCCCCTAATGTTTCATGAAAAATAGTGATATTAGGATCATGTTTGAAACTAGAGTTTTTAGGGAAAGTTTCTTGGAGGACCTTTCTAATCCTCTATAGTTAAGTGAGAGGGATTTCATTATTCCACCCCAGCCTAGGTGGCCAATGAACTAAGTGCCATGTTTATGGACTATTGTTTACTAGCTACCAATTTGAATTGAGCCTATTCTTTTTCTTTAGACGTATTTAATTTTCTTCCCTTGCCCATTTTACCACTAGATATGAGCTATATCTTCTCCAATCCTCCCAAAAGTTCCCCAAAATGTGTTTAAATTTTCCTATTTCTCAGATTTTGAAGGATTAGGCTATCAACCGACTCAACATCTGAAGATGCTCGGGATACATGAATCAGGGGAGGGGAGGAACCAAGATATCCCACAGGTAAGTCACATGAAACATTGGATAAGGATAAGGATATGACCAATGAAAAATGAATCACATAGGACCTATTATCAAAGGCCAACACCCATTCTTTACCCAAATAAAAAAGATTCAATAAGAGAAGTAACAGGAGGCTTAGATCCCAACATACCACTAGATGAGGCGACTGGAACTCTAGTAGGTGCAGGATGTACTAGATCACCTCCTACCAGTGTCTGAGAATTTTCCTCTACTGGATCCTCTACTGACTGTGGAGGGATCAAGGTATCATCCATGGGAGTATCTGAGGGGGCCTGCGGGGTCTCATTCCTGAGTGTATTTGAGCTAATAGTGGATGTAGTTTTTTTAATGGTCTCCTTCAACTGATGATCCTTTTAAACCTTCTTTTTTTTTAATGACAACTTACAAAACTTGAGGATGTGACCATACTGGTGACATCTAAGACATTTGAATGGAAGCCCTTCATAGTCTAGAGGTTGTAGACTTCCATGACCATCCCCCATATATAGGGCTTCCGATAAGCCCTCCGTTAAGTCAATTTTTACTAAGACCTTTTCCATTGAATTTTCTTTGGTCAACAAAAAAGAGTAATATGTCTAGGAAGGTCCCTAAACTATTTCCCACGTATTTGAAAACATCCTCCTTCCATAACTCCAACGGCCAACTAGGCAGCCACACCGAAATCAATATTACATCTAGCCTTTCCTGAATCACATTGAATGGGGGTATCTAGAATTTAAATAAAATTGGAGTCAATTCTATGCTCCATACGCTCTGTGATATAACTATGGATTCTTGATGAGATTTATAATAAAGTTGTATCCACCCTTTGGCCAAAGGAAAACTTTAAGGGGATTTGAAACAATTGGAGTTACTTCGGAAACCACCCAATCTTCCAGCATTTTGATGTTGAACTTTTGGCCTCACGTGCTTCAGACTAGGATGTTTTATGCCATCATCATTTCTTCCTGCATCAACACATCCACCCCCAGGATCAGGTTGAATTTGGTGTGAGGTTACTTTATTTTTATGACCCTATATTTCTCTCCCTTAGCTTCCTGGCTTAATTCCATTGAATGAGGCTATGTGAAACACTCACTTTTTCTAACCTCCTCCTCAGTTTCCCGAGTTTCAAAGCCCATGATCTCTGGATACACTTGAAAAAAAGGGGTTTTCATATAATTTTGGATGCTACTCAAAATCGGGTTGTAACCCTTAGTCAAAACCAACCCTGTAAGAACTTATTCAGGTAGATGTTGCAACGACCAAATCAAAACCTCTAGGTATCAAGAATTCCCTTCCCCATGAGGTGTGGAATCAATTTGTGAGTAGGGCACGTTTACCTCAGAGGAGAGCTTCATATCCAAGCTTGCATGAGTGTGCAAAGTCCCATAAAAGAATATTGTTATTGAGGTTTTCTCCCATAAACCCTTAAGCAAAAGACTCAACCCTAATGTGGCTAGGGGAGATAATTGCTTCCTATCCTAGGAAAACAATTGTATGTGATGGTAGCCCTTCTAGATACAAACCCTCTCCCTAAACCTCCATTGGGGTTAGACTTGTGGAAAATTTTGATTGGTGGTTTGAACCCTCTAAAACTTCTCTCCTATCTTCCGAGGAGGCTATAAGCTCCTCAAATTTTCTAGAAATAGAGCTTCCATCATCGCTGCCTTTTTCATAGTCCACCAAATCCTCCATAACCATGTTTGAAACTTCCATAATAAAAAATGTTAGGTTGGAGGTTATCAGACCCATCGAAAATGCGATATCCCTTAAACAATTACCTCCCCATATACCTCCTCGCTCAGGATTCGATGTACATGAAAAAACCCCCGTTGACTCCTCTCCTAAGTAATATGAAAAACACATGACTTACCAAGTGAAAATGAAAGGATTTACTAAGTGGGGAAGAAGTTTGACCCTGGTTAAAACTTCAAAACCCTAGCCCATCACTAGTCTGTAGGCCTCCCACTCCTTATGCATTGGGGAATTTCATTATTAAGTGTTTATATTTATTTTGCTTCCAATAATAGTTCATATGTGAGGAAAAAAATGGCCTGCATAATGCATGTTAGGGTTTTTCTTTGCTTGGAGAAGTTATTCGGCCACTGCCTCTCATCCTAGGATGGACTTATCCTCCATGGATAGGATGCATAATGAAGGTTCTATCTCATGTTATTGTGATGTTCGAGGTGGATGAGGGTTGTGTCTCTTGATGATCATATAGATTCCTGTCATATGCAACCTCAGGGCCTGTGTTTGGGCCAACAAAATGATAGTTTACATGCTCACAATCGACGCATCACTTAATGCCATTGTCTACTCCTTATTGGCGAGATTAAACATGGCTCGAATAGGCGAGAAAATGATGAAATGGGTCATTGATGAACCCTTTGATAAGTGATGCTATCGAGTCTACGAGATCCCTGTCATTATACTCTATTTTTTCTTGTATTTTTGTGCATAGGATTTGGGGAATGTGCTAGCTGGGCTGCATGACAAACACTGTTGCTGATTTGAAAAGTCATTGCATGGGGATAAAAATTCAAGTACACAAGGGCCTCCTTTGACCGATGGCTACACTTCCAACAATATTTCATATACACAAAATGGGGCTACTCATGCTAATTGTTAGGGTGGTTTAGTAACATAGACAGTGGGCGATTTATGTACCTTTTATATTTTTTTTATTAAAAATGTGCACATGGATTTATGTACCTTTTATATTTTTTTTATTAAAAATGTGCACATGGATTCCTTCTTATTTTGGACAAAATCCATATACCTCGTTCTTTGCCTAAAACATAGTATTGAGTGTAAGTGGGGCAATCATGTTGAGCAACAATGTCTCATATTTAGAGGGATGATACTCCAGGACTCCACATAGATCAAAGACTATGGTATCTCTAAGAATTCAACCATTGTTATGAATCTTGTTGGGTTGTGTTATATTAGGTGGTTAGACCTACCTATGGTTTTGTGCATGGATTTTGCACATGGTTTTGGGTATGATGGTTTTCTATCCATGGTATTTTGTAGATTCGGTCAAGGGAACTACGGTTATGTTCTAATCCAGGGTTAATGGATTGGGGTTTATGGATGCTTCGACATGTATATATATGTATTGTAACATTGAAAGGAATATAATGAAAAATCAATCTAGTAGTCTCGATTTTGGGATTTAGGGGAAAATCTCTGTATATATCTGTTTTATGTTTTTATTCTCTCTCCATTGTTTATTTTGTGTTTTTAGAATTCATATGCAGGTAATTTTTGTACGGGATTAAAAACTACATTTGGAATCAGAGCTAGGATTTGGCTTCAAGGGGACGCCTTTGATGCTAAGGGGTTTTTTGCTCAGGCCTGTGGTAGACCTTGTTCAGTGGGGGATCTGTAGGATCGATTCTTTTGGAGAAAGAAGATGGTGAGCAATGGAAAGATAGAGATTGAGAAATTTAATGGTCATAGTTTTGAGTTGTGGAAACTCAAGATGGAGGATCTGCTGGCGAATAAAGATTAGTGGATCGCGGTAGATCCGGGTACTAAACCAACAACAATGTCAATTGAAGAGTGGGCGAAGTTAGATTGGAAGGTAAAGAGCACAATATGATTTTGCATCTTAGATTTAGTATTTCTGAATGTATCAGGGGAAGCTTCAACGAAGGCTTTGTGGGACAAGTTAGGGACTTTGTACCAATCTAAGTCTCTGGTGAATAAATTGTTCCTACAGAAAAAGCTATATAACTTGAGGATGAAAGATGGAGACTCGGTGGCAGAGCATTTGAATGCATTTAATACTTTGGTAAGCTAGCTATTATCTGTTGATATTAAAATTTCAGAAGAAGATAAGTGCATCCATTTGTTGTGTTCTCTACCAGATTCGCGGCATAGTCTAGTTTTTGCAATAGGTAGCAATGCAACATCCTTGCAGTTTGATGAAATAGCCTTATCCTTGCTATCATAGGAGATGAGATGGAAAAATATGGAGGGCTATAATGGTTATGCCTTGTCAGTACGAGGACGGTCCTAGAACATAAACAAAAATAAGTCCTCGAGTGGGAGATCTAAATCTAGAGGGAGATCTAAATCTCTGGGAAAACCTATAAAGGTGTGCTGGAAATGTGGAAAGGAAGGGGACTTCAAAAGGGACTATAAATCTAAAGCTCCTGAGAAAGGAAAGGGATCTGATGATGCTCCTTTTGTAGAGGCAAAAACCACCTCAGATGAAGGTGGGGATGTGTACTTGGCTTCTTCTTCAAGTACACATGTAGATCACGAGGCATGATTGATTGACTCAGGTGTATCCTTTCACTTCACTCCCCATAGAGAGTGGTTCTATGAGTATGAGAAATATGATGACGATGATGTCTTCTTAGGGGATGACAGGAAGTCTAGAATTATTGTCGTGGAATATTCAAGTTGAAGTTGCAAGGTGGAAGGATTAGAACACTTCCGAGTGTTATCCATATTCCTGCATTGGCCAAAAATCTGAATTTTGTAAGCAAGATGGATGACACAGGTGTAAAAACAGTGTTCCAGAAAGATACCTGCAAGATAGATGGAACTCTATACAAGCTTCAAGGTAGCACTATTATTGATGGGTGTAACAGTCCTGTGGTTCTTGAAAGTGGAGTAGAAAGTCTAGTGGTCTCTAGAGAAAAGATCATGCTATCGCATCAAAGGCTTGGACATATTGGAGAGAAGGGCCTTCAAATACTTCATCGTAATGGTATGGTAGAAGGTATGTCTAATTTATTTCTGGATTTGGATTTCTGTGAAAATTGTGTAAATTGGAAGAAGAATCAGTGAGTTTCCCCTCTGGTGGTAAGAGGGCGAAACATAATTTAGAGCTTGTGCACAATGATGTGTTTGGACCTGTGTCGGTTCCATCACTGGGGAAGTCTATGTACTATGTATCATGTATAGATGACTTCTCAAGGAATACATGGATATATTTCCTTAGGAAGAAATATGAAGTCTTTGGTAGGTTTAAAGAATTTAAGGCTCTGGTGGAAAACTAGACAGAGAAGAAGATGAAGGTGCTGAGGACAGATAACGACGGAGAGTTTTGTAAGAAGGAATTTGAAGAGTTCTATAAGAAGTGTGGTATAGCATGACAAAATAATACTCCGTACAAACTTGGGAAAAATGGAGTTGTAGAAAGAATGAACAAGACATTGATGGAAAGGGCAAGAAGCATGCTCAGTGGTGCCGGGTTAGGACAAGAATTCTGGGCAGAGGTAGTGGAGACTACATGTTACTTGGTCAACAAATCACCTTCATGATTGTTGGAGGATAATACTGCACAAGAGGTATGGGATGGTAAGAAAATTTCTCTTTCACACCTGAGGCTATTTGAATGTGATGCATATGTACACGTTCCAAAGGAGAAAAGAGAAAAGTTGGATAGTAAATATGAAAAGTGCATCTTTATTGGGTATAATGATGGTTTAAAATGTTATAAGCTTTGGAACCCAGAAACAAGGAAGGTTGTGTACAACTGAGATGTGGTGTTTAGAGAGGTGAAAGATGTTATTAAACATGAAGTCCTACTAAATGAACCCGAGAAGACAGAGTTTGAGCTAAGGAGGAAGAATCAGACTCTACAACAGAAGAGGAATCAAAAGATGAAGAGCCACAAACCACGATTGTGAGAATATCAGTTCGAGAAAGAAGGAATCCAGAAAGGTATAGTCCATATGCTTTCTGTCCAATTTTTTCTTTATCTATTACTGATGATGATCCTAGAACTGTGAGGGAAGCAGTAGATTCAGAGGATGGAAAACTCTGGAAAGAGGCCATGGTTGATGAAATGGCATCTGAGCACAAAAATGAGGCTTGGGATCCAGTGGATTTGTAGCTAGAAGGAAACCAATTGGTAGAAAATGGGTGTTCAAGAATAAGATGAATGTAGAAGGAAAGGTGGAGAAATACAAAGCTTGGTTGGTAGAAAAAGGTTATTCCCAAGTGTCGGGAATATATTTTGGTGATATTCTTTCTCCTGTTGCCAAGGTATCTTCTATTAGATTACTTTTATCTATTGCTGCTGCTTTTGATTTTGAGGTAGAGAAGATGGATGTGAAGACAAAATTTCTTCATGGGATGTGGAAGAAGAGATCTACATGAAGCAACTTGAAGGCTATGTGGTGAAGGGTAAGAAAGAACTAGTATGCAAGTTAAAAAAGCCTCTGTATGGGTTAAAACGGTCACCAAGGATGTGGTATCAAAAATTTGATACATTTATATGTGGAATTGGCTTCACCAGAAGCAAAACAGATCATTGTGTGTATTTTAAATTAATTGGTGACCGTGTTATTTATTTGGTCTTGTATGTGGATGATATTTTGTTGGTTGGAAATGACAAAGAAATTATCAAGGATTTGAAGACCCAATTGTCCTCCAAATTCGACATGAAAGATATTGGTGTTGCGAACTATATTTTGGGCATGGAAATTAAAAGAGATTGGGCAAAGAGGAAGCTCTGGTTAACCAAAGGAAGTATGTAGAGACAATACTACAAAGGTTTAGTGCAGGACAATAAATCGGTGAAGGTTCCCATTCATGTAGGTGTAAAGTTATCTAGTGAACAATGTCCCAAGACACAAGAAGAGGAAGAGGACATGTCTCATGTTCCATATGCAAGTGCAGTCGGTAGCTTGATGTATGGACTGTACTAGACTAGACATTGCACATGTAGTGGGAGTGTTGAGCAGGTTTATGTCAAAGTCAGGGAAGGATCATTAGACAAAAGTGAAGCAGATTTTTAGGTATTTGCATGGCACTAGTGATTATGGTTTTTGCTATCAAGGAAGAGCAAGATTGGACAAAGTTTTAGACATCCTTGGCTTTGTTGATGCAGAATGGGCTGAAGATATGGATCAGAGAAGATCTACAAGTGGCTATGTGTTTGACCTATTTGGAGATGCAGTTAGTTGGATGAGTAAGAGACAATTTGTAGTGGCACTTTCAACTACAGACGCAGAATACATGGTAGCCACTCATGCAAGCAAGGAAGCAGTTTGGTTGTAGAGATTGTGTTCAAGTGTGGGGTTAGTACAGTGAGCTATAATGATAGCTGTGACAACCAAAGTGCAATTTTCTTGGAAAAGAACCCTACTTATCATTGAAAGACAAAGCACACTGATGTTCAATATCACTTTGTGAGGGATATAGTTGAGGACAAAAAGGTGTTGCTGGTAAAGGTGGACACTTTGAAGAATACTGTAGATGCATTGACAAAGTCTATGAGCACTAAGAAGTTCTCTTGGTGTAGATAAACAATGGGAGTTGCAAGGCTGGATCAATGACTAAGATCTCCTGTGGCCCCTTGTGGAAGGAAAACAAGAAGCGGGAGAATGTTTGATTGTGCTATATTCTTTCCACGACTACCCAGTGCGAGGGGGGTGGGGGGGCATAGTGGGGGAGGCTTCCCCCCTTGTTGGGGCTTATGCAGGGGGGTGGTAGCCCCCCTACAGGGGGTCCAAGGTAGTGCCCCAAGATTTTTTTTTTTGACCCTATATTAGGTGGGTGGACATACCTATGGTTTTGTGCATGAATTTCGCACATGGTTTTCGGCATGATGGTTTTTTGTCCATGGTATTTTGTAGATCTGGTCAAGGGAACTATAGTTATGTTCTAATCCATGGTTAATGGATTGGGGTTTATGGATGCTTCAACATGTATATATATGTATTGTTACATTGAAAGGAATATAATGAAAAATCAATCTGGGAGTCCCGGTTTTGGGATCCAGGGGAAAATCTCTGTGTATATATGTTTTATGTTTTTATGCTCTCGCCATTGTTTATTTTCTGTTTTTAGAATTCGTATGAAGGTAATTTCCATACGGGGTTAAAACCTACAAATCTAAGGTTATGAGGAGGAGTTATCAGAGCGAGGACACAGAATGGATCAATTTCCTACAAGGATGCAATAATAGGAAAGGCCCCAATTTCAATAGTACATGGGAAGGTTAATACACATTCAGATCTGAGCCAAAACTATCTAGGACCCTACATAGTGGAAAAATTAGAGCATGCCGCAACAATGGAGATAAAAAAATGAGAGGTAACTTATGTTTTTCTTCTCTTCTGTCTAAGGGTATTATTTTCAAATTTAATGGATTTTTGCCTAAACCTGGGGCTTTATTTCATTCAGTCTTCAGCTCTTGGACACCAGAATGTGACATTTTATTATGCTCTAAAGGATTTTTTATAGTCAAATTTAAAACTCAAAAGGATCTGGATTATGTCCAAAATATAGGCCCATGGTTTTGGGGTAGAGCTGGGTTATCTATCACTCCACGGTTCCAAGGTTTTGATGCCACATCTATGGTGGTAAAAACCATACTAGTGTGGGTAAGGGTTCCAATCCTCCCACTTCCTTTATGGCAACAAAAATTTCTTGAAGACATAGGAAATACATTAGGCACATTTTAAAAAAATGGATTTGGAGAGAACATAGAATGACCTCTTCGCCTTTGCCATAATCTGTGTGGAGATAGACCAAAATAAGGGGCCACTAGACCACACAACAATGAAACATGAAGACTTTCAATGGTCTCAAGTTTTAGATTATGAGAACATGAAATTACAATGTCGAGTATGTTTTCAAACGAGTCACTTGCAGAATACATGTCCATTGGTAAAGAAGACTCCAAAAAAGAAAAAATGAGAGTTTAGTAGGGCTAAAGGATGGAATTATTGTAAATCTAATCCTTCAGATAATTAAGAGGAGGAAAACATTGAGACACAACAAGAACAATTATATTCCAATATGAATGGGGACACCACAACACATAGTAAGGGAAAATGATGTCATTGCCTCTCCTATTCAACATAGGGCAATTAGAGAAACACTCATGGTTCTAGATTAGCAGACAAAAGAGACATATATGGAGGATGGTTTGGTGGGCACCAAACATGTCCATGTTTCTAAAAACTCAAACTCAAATAAAGATCAACTTTTAGAGGAATCCTCGAGTGCATTGGTTTTGGTCTCGGTTGGTACCAATCCTGGGGAATGGAAGCAAGTTTAGAGAAAAAAAGGAAAGAAGGGAGAGTTAAATGAGTTCTATAACTCTTGATCTTCCTAGTTGTATTATATATTTCTTTTTTGCCTTTTGTTTGAACTTGACTTTGGGCCATTATTGTTTTTTGCCCCGAATTCTTATCATATACTTTTAACTATGTATGCCACATGGATCTTGGTAGATCGAGGGTGAATGAACATGTCTACAGTGCATATACAAAATGTATTTTCTTTCTATATATCAATGGAAGTATAGGTTTCTTTTCTTAGGATAAAATAATAATAGTTCATATGTGAAACTATTGAAAGCATGGATTGTTGAGCCCATTTTAATGTTTTGTCTGAATGCCAAAAAAATAAGATTTAAAATAAATATATAAATAAAACAATTAGATTCCTTCATTGTGAAACCAAATTTCTGATGATCAGGTCACTAGGTTGTTGGAAAAAATCACAACCTAAAATAAAAATGCTCGAAGCTTGAAACTCAGGTTTTGTCTACAAAAATGAATTTCGGGTGCATGAAATATGGAGGATACTTGGTACCCCAAAACATGAAATCCAATGAATTGACTCCAGATATTTCATTATCAAGGTTCTATCTATAGACGTGAATATCCGGTGCATGAAATATGGTGGATACTTGGTACTCGAAACTTGAATGATAATGATGCTCGATATTTCTGTCATCAGACATGTTAATCAACTTCTGTTAATCTAACTCTATTAATAGATGTGAAAAAATTTCGTTAACCAACACTACATTAATCAGGCTATCAGGATCCATCAATAAACAAAAAATGGTATCCGATTCTGTTAACTGATATTGACTAGTTAAAATAAACAAATAAATAAAAATTATAATAAAATAATAAAATAAAAATTAAAAGAGTGATAGCAATTAGTGCAATCCACATCATATGCCATATCACCACATTCAATATAGTGATTTGTGATTTGGACCTAGGGGATATGCCATATCACATCCCCAGAAAATGACGATAGTACAAAATATTCCAAGGGCCATAACTTTGTTTTTCGAACTTGGAATGGGAAAAGTTTTATATTGTCAGAAAGCTCTTGATAAGTAGAAGATGATGGTGACCTAAAAATTGAGAAATTATGAAACTAAAGAAAGAATTTTTTTATAAACCACCTAATGCATTAAAAGTAAGTTAAACACTAATTTATGACCTATTAGATTTAACACTAAAATAAGATCCAAGATATAATTACATAAATCAAAGATAGTGAGAAAATAGATAGTAAATTCACAATATTATGCATTATAATAAAATTTGGCAAGGGGGGCCCTTTTCTTCTACTTAGATAAGTATAAAAAGAAGTGATTATTGAAGACGTCAACAAATGGTGACACATTAGGAGAAGCAATTATCTCTGTTTAACATTCCCAAGAAGACTTATTCATACTTAATGTTGAAGATAATTTGAAATGACCATAAGAATTTATTTTAAGTTATGGGTAACACCATGCGTTCTTGAATTAGAAATATATTCTTATCAAACACTATACATTAGGCAACACATAGATCATATCTTCGAGCCAATTTATGGGGTTAATTTCTATTAGGTTTCAATCCACAAGCAATTGATTTAAGGTGTGACTTAGGGCTTTTACTTTGGGTGAGTAAACAATTGCATATGTGTGTTCCTCATCTCTCTTTAACCTAGCATTGGTTTGTTGCCTATGAGCGTCCATAACCTTGAGGGAGATGCCATAGTATCATACAAATATAGCTCCATTTCTAGTAAATGTGCAAAGCCCCAACGGGTTCATTTGTACTTCCCATGCTACATATAGTGATTTCAACTTCCTTTTTATGTAAATCACCCTTTTAATTTATATTTAAAATTGCAATTGCAATTGGGTGCATAAGAGTTGGGAAATATGAGAGTTGTTTTGGTTTGCTTGGAAAAATACTTATTCGTGGAGTTCTAGCGTAAGGTTATTTCCATAGTAAATCATTTTAGGTATCAACTATTTAGTCTGATATGAGTGGAGCTAAATGTAGAAAATCCTATATATTCACAAGCTCATGTAATCTAATAAAACAAGAGACAAGAATCTACTTCTACTCTTTACAGCAGAAGCCCATAAAGATCACTGAAAATAGTAATTGACAAGAGGAAGATAAATCAATGGCACACAACACAATAAGTATCCGGGGAAAGCCACAACTCAAAACCCCACTGTCTGTATTGCATTAATCAGAAACCCAAGATGATAATACAATGCTTGTTCTCTCAAGAACAATCCAAACTCTCAGTAAAATCAATCTCTAGCTCATAAGAAAGCTCTTGGCCAACATGTCATGCGGAAAGAGTTATTTTTGTGGACAAACCTAACCTCCCTAGGAGTCTAAGACTCTCTAGTGACAAACAAACCAAACAAGAGCAATCCTTCTC
>APFE030131901.1:57286-69069 GCA_000404065.3 Pinus taeda | reverse complement strand
CTTACCTTAGGTCCAACGCTTGTTGTAGCAGTCCAGCCTTGCTGATCCAGATGAGCTCCTCCTTCACTTTAAGACCTGCATACACTAACAAAGCAAACGATTACATAACACCTGAATATTCATCATAAAACAAAGCATATTCCTCACATAGACCAAGGAGTACATGAAATAATTCATTAACAACAAATCATTGAGAAGAATGGACTTATTTGTATTAAGGAAACAAAAAAGGAACCATTACAACCTGAGCCTTGGTGTTGTGCAAGCTCCTCCCAGGGTCCAACAAGAGATTTCCTCTACTTTGACAAGCTCACCTACTTCCAATATGGCAACAAGAAAGGATGGTAATCTCTCCTCACAAGTTTACAATGGAAGTCCTAATTCCAGCAGCATCTACCCTTTGGAATGTTCAGCTTTCAACTTCCCCTCCTCTGGCCCAAGGCCTGTATTTATAGTGTTCTAGAGGAAGTTATTCAGTTCCAACATCAATGGGATACTCCCTCTTTTGGATGGGGTAGCTCCTCTCTTGATGGGATAAGTTCCTCTATCATAGGAATGCATGAACCATCTGGAGGCGCTCAATACACGTCAAACACTCTTCTAGAAGGCTCTAGAAGTGACCACAAGTAACTTTTTAAAGATGAAACTCGCGCCTTTTGACCTTTCCAGGGGTACGCACACATCCTTTGGCTTACAGAGCGTACAAGTACGCAGATACAGTGTGTTTGGGATGCGTACACGCAGGCAAGGTAGAGAGAACCTGCGTACCCAGAGATAAACATGTTTTTAAGTGACTTTCTCTCTTTTTTGAAGTTTGACATGAAGAGCAGAGGTATGAGGCTTGACAAGGAGGATAATATGACTATTGATGGAGCCATATTAACTGCAGATAGTCATGGTGACAAATTTCAGTGTAACACAACACTTAGTCAATTCTCTAGCTCTCCAAGCCGCTATTTCCTTGCACAATTCCTATGGATGATTAGCCCATCTTAAAGGGAAACTAGTGCATCCAAAACTGCACAATCCCTTCAAGGGTTAGTTCCTGATTGCATGCACTATCTGTACAACTTAGAAAATTATATAACAAATAGTACACTGTACCTGCACTCTAGTCTCAACTGGTTCTTTCTCATAATCGACATGCATGAGTTTCTGATGAGAGAATCTTTAGTTAACTAGATTAGCACTAGTTAATGCATTAGTGCACTAACTGATTGTTAACTCACTATTAGTTCCTCAAACATTTTGGAACTAATTTAACTGGACTTAACTTAGTAAACTGAGTTAACTAATTACAACTCATACTTAACTCATCCTGGACCCCTATAATATAGGAGAACATATACATGACTTCATAAAGACTTCTAACTCAAAATTCCTAAGTTAACCAAGTCAACTCACTCTAGTTAACTACTACAAGTTGCTAAGAGAATAAAATTTGATTTTAATTCTCATTTTATTTCAAGAACAACTTAAACTGGAATTTTCAGATTCTATTTTTAACATTTGTTGTTGCTATTTTCAACACTCCCTATCAACAAGAAAGGAATTAAACTCAATCCCAATCCTAAACCTTTGGAATGTTCTGCATGAAACACTTCTCTCTAGTGTTGTTGCTCCAACAACTCCAGAAATAAATAAAACATCCAACTTAAATTAGAATGATGCCTTTGTCATCAAAGTCTCTGACTGCTATCACCTCTATCGATTGAAAACTTTGCACTTCTGTTGACTCTGCCTTTCTACACTGTTTTCAACCCTTTTTTATGCTCTTCAGTATCTGATTTATCTAGCCTTTATCACTTTGATCTCTGACTGCATCAATCCCATTGATTCCTCCTGCTATTATGTACTTTGAGCTCCCGTATCAAGGTACAATCCATGAGATAAAACCTCTCAATGGGCCCTGCCCAATTTCATCCCTCTTGGGACTGTCACTTCACACTGCCCCACCTCACACATGGAGGTATGGCTGCATGTGATCCCTCTACCCACTTGGCTCGAAATTCCCCCCTACTGGAGGTCTCTACATGAGTGGACGCCTCCACTCTGTCTCCTCTCGAATTATCCAATTGTGGCTGCTCCACAACTGTTTGAGGTTGCTTCTAAGACTTCTTATTCTCTGCTTGAGTAGATATCTCCACTCAGTCTCCTCTCAGCTTCTATAATTGTGGCTACTCTACAATTTCTTGAAGATGCTTTTGAGACTTCTTCTGAGGTTTCATGTTGAGAGGTAATTTACTCTCTCTCTCAACCGATGAGTCTCTAACCTTTGCCATTCTCCTCAAGGATTTACATGCATCTTGAAACTCAAGATCATATAGGTTCTTGACCCATGCACCAATCTGTTTCACTTCTCTCGTGGTGATGTGTCTAAGGAAAACCTTTCCCTTACTAAAAACCACATCTTAGCCATGGTCTTCTAGTACCACGACTGAAACAAGATTCTTCTTTAGTCCTGGAACATACATTACATCTATGATCCTAAGAGGGGAGGCAGAATCCCTATGAAAGGTAACGTACTGATCTTGGTAGCTTTATACCTCTCGTCATCTCCAAACTCTATGCTCTGGTTAAGGTCTTTCTCCTCAAAATCACTAAAGAGATCTCTATTCCCTGTCATATGGATTGAGGCACCCCTGTCAAGATACCACAGGTCTCCCAAGGCAGTGCCGGCCATGCATGTAATGAGAGTGAAATCAAGTTCGAATTGTGAAGCTAGAGCTTCACCTACTTCTGATACTGTCGGCTCCTTCTTGCTTGCTTTCTTTTGTGGGCAGTTCTTGGCATAGTGCCCATGCTCATGACAATGAAAAAACTTGACTTTCGTTAAGTCCATCTTCTTTCCTCCCTTCATGCCTTAGGACTCCTTTCCCTTGGCCTTCTTTTCCTTACTCGCTAAGGAAGAATCCTCTTCCATTTCCTTTGAAGAGGTCCCATCTCTGGTGTTCCTCCTGATCTCCTCTTGCATCAAATCCGACCACAGTCGTTCCCAATCTGGCAGCTTCTCTCGACCAGTGATAGAGTCCTGATAACTATGCCAACTCTTTGAGAGTCCAAGAAGAGAAAGACTCATGATATCATCCTTAGCAACCATGATTCCAACACTTCCAAATTCATCACGACATTGAGTGAACTTGGTCAAGTAATTTGGAATTGAATTGCCCGCCTCCATCTTGATTTTCGAAGTTTATCTTTTAGTGCCAACTTCCTTTGGTCACTGTTATTCTAGAAAAGGTCTTTCAATTATTTCCACATAATATGTAGAGTTTCCTTCCTATGGAGACTCAAGACAATGTGGTCTCAAACTCCCTCAAGGATTATCCGCCTCGCCCTTGCCACACACTTCTTCCATTCGGCTAGATTCTGAGCATCCAATGTTGGTGGCTTAGGAATGTCTTAATCAATGAATTCCTTCAAGCCATTATCATCCAACATAGCCTCCATCCTGTCCTTCCAGACTATATAATTCGAGTTCCCATCCAAGGCATACTCGAGCCGCAAACCGTAGAACACCATCTGTCGATCCTGAAGTATGTATTGAAAATTCGAATTTCACCTGTAACCCAAAACTCAAAACTTCAAAATCTTCTCTAGTCTACTATTCTCAGCTCGGATACCATGTAGAAAATCTCATAGATTCACAAGTTCGTGTAATCTACTAAAACAAGAGACAAGAATCTACTTCTACTCTTACAGTGGAAGCCCATAAAGATCGATGAAAACAATAATTGACAAGAGGAAGATAAATAAATGGCACATAACACAACAAGTATTAAGGGAAATACACAACTCAAAACCCCATCATATGTATTGCATTAATCAGAAATCCAAGATGATAATACAATGCTTGTTCTCTCAAGAACAATCCCATCACTCAGTGAAATCAATCTCCAACTCACATGAAAAATCTTGGCCAACACTCAGCCAATTCTTCATCCCTCCAAACCCCTATTTCGTTGCGCAATTCCTATGGATGATTAGCCAATATTAAAGGGAAACCAGTGCATCCAAAACTACACAATCCCTTCAAGGACCAGTTTCTGATTGCATGCACTATCTATACAACTCAAAAATTATACAACAAATAGTACACTGCCCCTACACTCTAGTCTAATCTAGGTCTTCTCAGAATAGGCATGCATGAGTTTCTGATGAAGGAATCTTCAGTTAGCTAGAGTAGCACTAGTTAATGCATTAGTGCACCAAATGACAGTTAACTCACTATTAGTTCCTCAAATAGTTTGGAGCTAATTTAACTAGACTTAACTCAGTAAACTGAGTTAACTAATTACAACTCATACTTAAATCATCCCAGACCCCTATAATATAGGGAAAACATATTCATGACTTCAGAAAGACTTCCAACTCGAAATTCCTAAGTTAACTAAGTCAACTCACTCTAGCTAACTATTACAAGTTGCGATGAGAATAAAATTTGATTTTACTTCTCAGTTTAATTCAAGGATAAATTAAACTGGAATTTTTGGATTCTATTTTTAACATTTCTTGTTGCTATTTTCAACACTAAAAAGAAAAAAAAAAACTTGTAAGAAAACTAAGGTCTAATGTGTTAGAGTTATAGATGTAAATTCTTGGAAGCACATGTATTCCATCACAAATGTAGAAAATTTGACTGTTGTTCAACAACTTTGTAAATATAATCAAGTATGATGTTTTCATTTTTGGATATTGCTAGTCATTAAAACATAAACCAAATTTTATCAGTGTCATTTGCCCAAGATTAATGAATCCCTACAACACTTCTTATGGCTAAAGAAAACAAAGAATCTAAACAAAAACAAGAAAAATGAAAACTTCAAAAATCATAACTATACAAGTAGAGAATTATCATTTAACTAGCATGCCTTAAAAATAAAATAAAAAATGAAAAGCAAGCTCTGGAATGCATAGGAAAGGAAATCCAAATCAATGAGAAAATACCAACACCGTACACGATTAAAATTCCAGTATGAAAAACACAACATATCAATTTAGACTCAAATTTAAAATAAGGACAAGCAAATTACTCATTGTAAAAGTCATTAACATACAATAAAGTTGTCTAAATCAAAAATTCGATGAGCCATATAAGAAAAAGAAGAAACAAAAGTACTTAGAATTTGTGAGATGTGCTAAAATGAGATGAATAATCCCAAATTTATGAGCTCATATAACTTCAATATTTCGCTGATCTTCGTACTTTCTTCTTATTTGTGTATTTATTTCCCAAAACAATTCAATTTGTTTACCATCATAAAAACTCAATCATCCTTATTTCTTTAATTGTATTTCTCCTTGAATTCAAGACTATCATGAATATGAAACATACATTTTTCTTATCACAATGTACTAGATCTTTTATGGACCTTGATAAAGTCTTATAATGATTGTGATATGTTACTCATAGCTAAGAACCAAATATTTCAAACTTTAAGAAGGCATAAGATGTAAAACAATAAGAATTAGTCAGGGGAAGGTGAGATTTACTTCCCTGCAACAATGAATTCAATCTATTTGCATAACGATGTATTTTTTTGTAAGTACCTGTGAAAAAGAGTAGTTTACTCTCGCAAAATAAAATTTTCAAGATTCGTAATACATGCAACTCTCCAAAACCATTAATCTTTATTAAAGCACTTTTAGGAGTGATGATTTACTTAAACTCTTCCCAAGATTGATGGAATGTAACAATAAAAATTGATTGATCAAATTCTCTGAAGCATTCAAAAGAATTCATTTTATAAGGATTCTTATGTGGATCAAAATTCATACCTCTATACCTGATCAATTAATTAGTGAATAGAGATAATCATTTTAAAAATAACACTACTTATTCATACCTTATCGTTCCTTTCATCTTATTTTTGTACAATTTAATCAAAATCCTTCAAGGAAAATTTCTTTTCCAACATGGTTGAATTACTCATTTAGCAAATTTACTTAAGCACTAAAAAAACTACAAAACCAAGAAATACACTAGATAAGGCAAGAAGAGATATAAATAAAAATAAATGAGTCTAAAAAAATGAAAAGAAAAAAAAGTGAAATGAATATCAAACCAATCTAGTAGCTATGAATCAAGAAAAGGTCAATAAACAATCTCAAACAAACAAGGCCCTTTTTGGGAAGAAATATATGATATTTTCCTTTAAATCATAGCTCAAACTTTTAATTATCAATTCAAAAACTAAGGAATATTTTCTCCATCACAAACAAAGATAAGTGTACACTTATTTCAAAGTTATTGATTCAAGATAGCCCAAAGTTTGTTTGAAAAAAAGTTATTTGATTATTTATAAAAATACCATTAGATTACATCATCAAATTTTAGAGGGAAAAAAGACAAAACTATCTTTTCAACTCGTATTTTCAACTTATCTCCCTATGAGTTTAGTAAAATTTCAAGCGGAAACACTCATTGGATGCAAAATTTGATTCCTCATCCAAGGAGTACCCATGTTGCATACTTTTGATGGACCTTGCTACACGAAAAATGAGAAATACATGAAAAAACGTGATTGCAATCACATTTTTTCATGTATTTCTCATTTTTTGTTAGTAGAGTCCATAGAAAGTATGCAACATGGGTACTCCTTGGATGAGGAATTAAATTTTGCATCCAACGAGTACTTCCTCTCGAAATTTAAGTAAAATCTTAAAGAGATAAGTTGAAAATACGAGTTGAAAAAATAGTTTTATTATTTTATTATTTTTTAATCTTTGTACTTTCTTTACTCCAAAATTGGTGAATCATCCCCCATGGTTGACATCAACATTTTGAGTCCTATTGGTTCTTATAAAGTTTATTTTGGTTGTACATTTTTCTTAGGAGGCCCATTTTAGACCTCAAAATTCCCCTAATAATCTTTCTAAAAAGTAAAAATTTTCAAAAAATTATTGCCAAGAGATTTATGATCGTCAATTATTTCTTAAATTGTGTTTGCATTATAAAAGTAGTATGATAAAAGCAATGAGAGTTTTACCATCTCTTTCAAACTAGATTAGATAACCTTAAACATATAAACACTTTCTTGTATCAAAACTATGTTTATTGAAAATATAAGAACAAAAGAATATTAAGATTCAACAAAACTTGTCCATCTCAACTAAAATAATCCTGAGCAAAAGATAGAAACCAAAATCTAATAGATATCACTATATGAAGTTTATACTAAAACATGTTGGCTGAAAGAAAGCTAAGAAAATTTTCAAAGGAAGAGCATTCATCTACAAGACTCTAAACCCGAAAAATGATCAAAAGAAAAAAAAATATTGAGGTAGTTAAACATAAAAAACTTGAATATGCTTGCATTGACATTAGATTCTTCGAGGATATTAGCATAGATTGCATGTTCTTCTTTGCATTTATTTTTTAATGTCATTGATCTTGATTCTCCCTTAACAATTTCATGATAACAAAATTTCATTTTAATAAGAGGATATATCTGGAAACTTCAAATGCCATCTAAGATTTTAGAACTCATTACAAACTTCAAACCTTTCTAAATATTTTTTCAAGAAAACAATCTCAATTTTATTTATTTTATTTATTTATTTTTATGTGGTTTATGGACCCCAGAGTTTGGTGACTGCTATGTCCACGAAATATTTTTACCAGGAAGATCCACTCGAAGGGATCACTTCCTTCCAGCTCATCCACAGAGCTTGACCTCGAGGATGTCAATAGAATTTAACCCGTGACCTCTCAATATCAAAGGTTGTTTAATGACGAGGACTCAACCAATTGAGCTAACCCTTGAGGCTATCTCAAATTTTAGTTTCTTATAATGTCTATCTTTATACTCGAGTTGGCTTAGAAATATTTCTTCTCCCTTCTTTGTCTCTTCTAGTTGTAGCTTTATGAGAGAGATTGTCAATTAATTAATCTCATGATTCTTTTCTTTCTCATGTTTCTGCTGTTAGAAACCATTGACCAATATTGGGGGGGGGGGGGGGGGTGAATTAATATTGTAGAGATTTTAACAATATAACAACTTTGTTTCACTTTGTTAGAAAATTATATATTACAGAGAAATGAAACACATAAAATATTGCAAAAATATAAACACATAAAACATATAAAACAAGAGAGACACAGATATACGTGATTTACCCAGTTTTGGCTATGTCCACGGAGAAACAACCAGTCCTTCTTTTATTATATTATCCAACAAACTGAAGAGATACAACCTACAATAGATCCACTATAACTCCCTCTTCGCTCTCAATCTCCTGTCTTTTCCTCACCCCGAATACAGATATCCATAGACGCAATACAATTCTCTCATATATAGTGAGGGGTTGCCTTATAGGGCAAAAACCCCTAAATTAAACATAACTTCTACTGTCAGATCATCTGCCTAATGAACGGCCCATATTGACTAGAAATTACTATACTTTTACAACGCAATTTTACATCTATTTTTAGCTTCGGGGGCGTTGCCCCCGAACCCCCGCTGGGGGACTGCTGGCCCCTTGACACCCAGCCGAGGGGGATTAGCCCCCCGAACCCCCGTGGGGGGGACAAGTCTCCCTCACGTGGAGGGGTGTACAGTCTTCCTGGGGTATACATTCGACTGAAAAATTTGAATACAGAAGATAATCAGGCTCCACACCCAACAATCTCCCACTTGGAGACTGATTATAGAAACTCCACTGCTGCTTCATTTGCTAGAAAATGGCTCCACTTTGGACCTAACTATTTGTCATCTTCTTCATCATACTTGAAGACCAATTGAAACTGAGCAGATTCTCAGCTTCTCTCCAGTTACAACTTTTGTTAACATATATGCATGATTCTAGCTAGTGTGTATCTTTTCCGGCTTCACCTGTCCATCTTCCAATGCTGACCGTATGAAATGGTACTTGAGCAGTATATGCTTAGTCTTGGAATGAAATGCAGAGTTCTTTGCAAGATGTATGGCACTCTGGCTATCACTGTATAACTTTCCCAACTCCTGCTTCTTATCCAATTCATCCAGAAACCTTTGAAACCAAAAAATTTCTTTACTAGCCTCTATAGCAGCAACATACTCTGCTTCTGTTGTTGAAAGTCCAACAACACTTTTGATTTTTGAAACCCAACTAACAGATGTTCCACCTATAGTAAATACATATCCTATAGTGCTCCTCTTGTTATCTCTGTCACCTTCCATATCTGCATCAACATATCCCTATAGAGTAATGTTTGAGCCACCAAAGCATAATGCTTGATTTGTGGTACTTCTCAAATACCTGAGAATCCACTTCATCGACATTCAATGTTCTTTTCCTGGATTGTTCATGTACCTGCTTACAACTCCCACTGCATGTGCAATATCAGGCCTTGTGTAGACCATTGCATACATTAAGCTTCCAACTGCTGATGCATATGGAACTTTAGACATATGAGCCATTTCTTCCTGATCTTGGAGACGGCTCCTTACTTAATTTGAAATGGCTAGCCAAAGGTATACTAACTGGTTTTCATTCTTGCATATTAAACCTTTTCAACACCTTTTTTATGTACTCACTTTGAGACAATGTTAATTTGCGATTCTTCCTGTCTCTAGTTATTCTCATACCAAGGATTTGTTTTGCAGCACCCAAATCCTTCATTGCAAATGAGTTTGCTAGTTTCCTTTTGAGAACATTTATTTCCTGCATGTTAGAACCTGAAACAAGCATGTCATCTACATACAATAACAATATAATATAGCTGCCATCATTTTGCCTTTTGAGATAAACACAATGATCAAAGTGACATCTAGTATAACCTTGTTCAGACATAAACCTGTCAAATTTTAGATACCATTGCCTTGGAGCCCATTTTAAGCCATATAAGCTCTTCTTCAACCTGCACACTAGTTTCTCCTTCCCTTTTACCTCATATCCTTGTGGCTGTTGCATATATATCTCTTCCTCCAAATCCCCATGGAGACAGGTTGTCTTTACATCTAACTGCTGAAGATGCAAATCTTCAGCTGCTACTAGACTTAAAATAGTTTTGATTGAAGTCATTTTAACAACAGGAGAAAATATTTCATCAAAATCTATACCCTTTTTCTGTGCAAACCCTTTCACCACAAGTCTGGCTTTATACCTTTTTCTACCTCCATCTTCTTCCTTCAACTTGTAAATCCATTTATTCTGCAATGTTGTTTTACCTACAGGCAACTTGACTAAGTCCCAAGTCTGGTTATGTGCTAAGGAGTCCATCTCTTCTTTCATGGCTTGCTCCCAGTTCTTCCTGGTTTCTACCTGCACTGCTTCTTCATAACATTTTGGTTCACCAGAATCAGTCAACAATACATAATATAATGAAGGAGAGTATCGTTCATGGGGTCTACTTATCCTGGTAGATCTTCTAACACCACTTTTAGGTGTTTGAAGTGCTTTTTGTTGTTGTGGTTGTTGTTCTGGTTGCTGATCATTATGATTTTCAGGCACCATCACTTTTTTGTGATCTCGTTAAGAATTGTGTATTCTCTATTTTCTTTTTCCTGTTTCTTTTCTTGTAGATGATCCTTATACAAAAGCTTTTTATTGAATATGACATCTCTTCTCCTAATGATTTTGTGTTTTTCATTATCATAAAAGCGATAACCAAAATCATTAACACCATATCCAATAAAGGTACATTTATTTGATTTTGCCTCAAGCTTCATTCTATTTTATTTGTTAATGTGGACAAAGGCTTCACAACCAAAAGTCTTTAAAAAATAGTAGTTTACCTTTTTACCTGTCCATGCCTCCTCTGGAATACCACCATCCAAGGAACTTGAAGGCCCTCTGTTTATTAGATAAACAACAATATCTACAACATCTGCCCAAAATTGTAAAGGCAATCTTGCACGCAATCTCATGCACCTTGCACGCTCCATGATTGTCTTGTTCATCATTTCTGACACACCATTTTCTTGTGGTGTTCCTGGAACTGTCTTCTCTCCGTGAATTCCATTCTGAGAACAATACCTATCAAACTCTTTGCTGAAATATTCACCTCCATTGTCTGATCTGAAACACTTCAACTTTTTTCCTGCCTCATTTTCAACCAAAGCTTTCCATTTCTTGAAAATATCAAATACATCAGATTTATTTTGAATACAATAAATCCAGGTTTTTCTGGTTACATCATCAAAAAAGTAACATAATAACAAGAGCCACCAAGAGATGATACTTGAGCAGGTCCCCATACATCTGTATGCACAAGCTATAATTTTTCACTCTTCTTTTCTTTCCCAACTCTAAGGAATCTGACTCTCTTTTGTTTTCCATAAACACAATTTTCACAGAATTCTAAATCAACATGCTTTAAACCTAGCAACAAATTTCTTGAGAGAAGAATCTGCATCCCCTTCTCACTCATGTGCCTAAGATTATGATGCCACAATGCTGTATCTTCTCCTGTAGAGGTTAAAGTATTAACATAATTAGAAATACCATTACATAAATACAATGTACCAACCTTTCCTCCTTTCGCTATTACCAAGGATCCTTTAGTGACCTTCTAGGTTTTATCTATGAAAGTATTTATGCAACCTTCACCTCCCAACTGCCTTGTTGAAATCAAATTTTTCTTCAGATTTGGAACATGCCTTACCTCCTTCAATAGCTATTGATTTCCATTCTATTGCTTTATGAAAACTATACACATTCCAACGATTTTACAGGGTTTATCATCATGGAAAATTTTAGGGGCTAATGTTCGCCCAGTGGGCTAATTTTCCATGATTTTTCCACAAAAAGATTCGCTAATTTCCAATTTTTATAAAAGGTGATTCGCCCAAATTTTAGAA
>APFE030131901.1:0-37592 GCA_000404065.3 Pinus taeda | reverse complement strand
ATAAATTAATCACAAACAACACCCCCAAACGACAAAAAGCTTTAAGAGGTTGCTTAAGTACATATAGTACACCTTCACTTCATTAGCTTACGAGCCCCGGGTTGACAATTAATGATATCAATTTAGGAATACTAAATTGACCAAACAACTAGTGCGAAGAACTAAGCCACAAGAGATAAATGAGACACAGAGATTTAGAACCCGACACTTGCAAAAGAGTTGATTCTGCACATGAGAATTAGTTTATGTGTGAATATACTGAGATAAATAGGGCATGAAGAACCTGAGGTAACTGAAGAGAAATGACTTACGGACAAATTGGATTCATCATGTACTACCATTATTGAAGTCACCTAATGCCTAGCCAAATCGTATAAGGATACAATGATAAATTAGGGTTATGAATTATATATCCAGGAACTATAAATGTAATCAATAAAGGGAAGAAAAACTTCCAAAAGGGTACTTGAAAGGAAAGGTTGGAACCTTTTCGTTTCACATCCTAGACCTCAAGGGAATGAACAGATAAACCTAATATATGTAAATCCTCAAACACCTAAAGATACCTTTCAGTCAAGAATCAAGTGCACTCACACATAGAGAGAAAAAAATTATTTTAACATCTTTAAGAATGCACAAAAGTGTAGAGCAAGATTCTAGTGAGCGAGATGGAAACAATGTGCTCGCAAAACACTCGAGGAGGTAGGTAGTTACCTATCAAACTATCTCGATCAATCACCATCATAGATCTAAAGCCTAATTTATGGAAGTGGTTGATCCATTTCGAATCCCAACTTGCCAACTTGCCAATTGGCAAGCGATAATGATAGTTTTTGAATGTTCAAATAACCATAAACCTCATCCAAATTATAAGTTCATGTAATGGGAAAACCAAATTTAAACAATACACTAGCCAAGAATCATTCCATCACTATGTAGTAGGTTTTTGAGCCATGAATAAATTGACATTATGTAATTTAACCTATGGTAGAAAATTCAAAGAGATGCCATTGTATAATGGCCAATACTTGTGTCTTCCATTAATCACTAAAGATGATTAGATAACATTAATGTTATTGGTAGGAAATCCAGAATCATATATTTATATCTAGTTATGCAAATATCATTATTCATACTTATATTATGGTTGATTTAATAATGAGGATTTTGTTTTCACTAAGGTATGTTGAAGGTGGCATCAAAGCCAAGTTGCTACATTGATGTGTGATTGGGTAGAATGATCAATAATAATTTGTATCGTATGATTCACAAAGGAAGATAAGGAAGGTGGAAGAAACATGAATAAAGGGAGTGGAGGAACATTTACATTACTAGTGAGGCATCCATAGTATCTGGTTCAATACCCTTTGTGGAACCTAATCTAGGACTGTGGATTTAGCTCAAAACTAAATCCTGGAATCCTAGTGTTGTGCTAATGGAGACCGTAAAAGAATTAAAGGTTGAAATGACGAGCTTAAGAGAATATAATAAACACTTGATGCATGAATAGGAAATGATCATGAAGAGTTTGACATATAGACAAAATCATAGAAACTCCAATCTGAGTCCTGACAATGGAAACTCGGTTAAGTCTTATCGGAGAAGGGAAAATAGTATACCAGAAGGAAGTAAAAAAAAAGAAACTGAGGGTGATAGAGAAACACATGAAAGAGAGTTTGGAAAGTCTTCTGGAAGCAATATGAACAAAGGAGCTAAGAGACAGAATATGGAATTACATGGGGAATTCAAAAATATAAAACCCCAAACTATGATGGTGAAGCTAAATAGGAAATAGAGTTATGATTAGTTAACATGAATAAGTACTTCCAAATTTATGAATATGATGAGAATTTGAAAGCTCAATTAGCAATTTATCAGTACCAAACCTACAAATAATTCTTTCCAAAACCTAGAAGTGAAATTGGCATCCTTGTCTGACACAATCTTCTTCAGAACACGAATCGACCTAACTATATCTATGATGAAGACCTGTGCAATTTCACTAGCTAAATTCATAGACTTTACTAGAATAAAGTGTGCTACCTTGGTCAACCTATCAACCACAACCATAGTAGAATCATGTTGCCTAGATGTCCTTAGCAAGCCTGTAATTAATTACATGGAAATGAACTCCCATTTCCATTCTAGAATCTAAATCGGTTGTAGTAATCCACTTGGATTCTTACACTCTACTTCTACCTATTGATAATCCAAACATCTTACGACAAACTCTACCATCTCTTTCTTTAAATCCGACCATCAGCAGAACTTCTTCATAGTTTTTAATGTATTATGGTATCCCAAGTGACCTGAATATGGTGTAGCATGAAATTCCCGAAGATAAGCTTCTTGAATTCACCGTTATCTGACACATAAATATTGTCCCTAAATCTCAACAAGACATCTATCATGAAATGATAGTCCACATCCTATTCACTTGTACCTTGTTGTTGTAACCTATGCCTAAGCTGCTGGTACTTGTCATCTTATTTTCATGTCTGCGAGATACAACCCTATAAATCTATCCGATATGAACTCAAAACTTCTATGTGATTTACCTATACTCTCCCGCTAAGAGGATATGAAACCATGTTCTCTTTGCCCTTGATGCACTTGATCTCGAAGTCAAACAAACTGATCATGGCCAACCATCTAGCTTGCCTAACATTTAGATTTGGTTGATAAAATAAGTATATCATCCCATTGTGTTCACTAATCAAAATGAACCTCCTACCCAAAATATAGTTCCTCCACTTCTTCAGTGCATGGATGATCGCTGCCAACTCAAGATCATGTGTCACATAGTTTTTCTCATGCTCATTTAGTTTCCTTGATTCGTAGCATACCACATGTCCATCTTGCATCACAACCCCACCAAGTCCTCTCTTGAAATCATCTATGCACACCACATACTCTTTATCTAGATCTGAAATGTTTAGAACTAGAACATTCATCAACAACTACTTCAACTGCTCAAAACTTGCTGCACATTCCTTTGTCCATTCAAATTTCTTTCCTCTCCTCTGCAATGATGTAATATGGTAAGCAATCTATGAGAAGTTATTGATGAACCTCCTGTAATAATTGGATAATCCCAAGAATAATCTGACCTCATCCACATTCCTAGGAGATTCCCATTTCATGATAGCTCTTATCTTTTCTAGATCCAATGTTATGCCTTCCTTGGAGACAAAATGTCCTAGGTATTATATTTCTGTCTGAAATAAATTCCATTTACTATTCCTTGCATACAACTATGTTTCCTTATCAATTTCAACACTGATGCTAAGTGTTAAACATGCTCTTCCTCATTCTTAGAATATATGAATATATAATCAATGAATACAATCACAAACTTGTCCAGATAAGGATGCAGCACACTATTCATCAAGCACATAAAAGTAGTTGGAGCATTAGTTAGACCAAAAGGAACTACGAAAAACTCATAATTCCCACACCTAGTCCAGAAATAAGTCTTGTAGATTTCCTCTTCTTTTGTGTGTACCTGATGGTATCATGATCTCAAATCAATCTTGAGAACGCTGTTGCTCGCTTCAACATATCAAACAAGTCATTGATTCTCGACAATGGATACATGTTCTTGATGGTTACCTTATTTAGTTTCCTATATTCAATGCATAACTTGAGCGTACCATCCTTCTTCTTCACACACTCGGCCTTATGTATCCCTTGTCTATCATCTCCTTCAACTGCAACTTCAATTCTAATAACTCTAGAGTGCTCATCATGTAAGGTGTCTTTGATGCTCGTGCTGCTCCTCATACCAACTCAATAGAAAAGTCCACTTTCCTGTGAGGCGATAACCCTTAAATATCTACTGGGAACACATCTTCAAGCTATTTTAAAACTATATACATCTTCAATACATCTGCATCCTCAACATCCTTACCATTGCCACTGGAAATATACAATGCAAACAAAACAAACCCTTTCATGTGACTGCACTTTGCTTGCATAGTTGTAACCATTCTAGCTGATTTCACATTTTTCTTATTGTGCAAGATTCTTTGTTCTCTATTGTCATCAAATCATTCAATAACCTTTTCATAACAATCAACCTTAGTCCTGTGAAGATACAACCAATCCATACACAACAAGATGTTGTATGATCCCAACAGAAGCACATTCAAATGTGCTGATGTAGGCATACCATTGAACTCAAATGTACAAGCTCTTACCCAATGATGAACTATTTTCTTAGTACCTGTAGCCAACTACACTAATCAAGACTCCACATGCACTTATTTCTTCAAACCAAACTTATCCACCAGGTCAGGGTTAACATAACTATAATTAGAACTACCTAGTCAATCAAAATAGAAACAAATTGATCAAAAAACTTATTGTCTATCTTGATAATAGAAGCTTGATGATATACCTACCTATTATCCGATGCTGCATAAATCCTAGGGATAGTCTACCTAACACCCCCATTGCATGTGCCTCCTGAGAACTGTAGATCTATGGTCTACCACCTTGATGCTCTATGCAATCTCTCCTACGATGATCCTTTCCACAAGTCCATCACTGTAAATGCTTCTTGCTATCACCCGTGTTCTTCTCCTCAGACTGATATCCCCTTCCTCTATTAGATGCATTGAACTTCTTGTGCGGCATTGCATTCTCTTTTTTACCTATGTCTTGTTGTCTTCCTTTCTTCTTATACCATTTTCCCTTAGTCTTGTCATTACCTTTCCAATCCTATTTAGATTCAGAATTGTGCTTTGATTTCTCAGAAAAATGCTTCCACTTCTTTATTTCTTCCTCCAACAATCTAATCTCATGAAAATCAATTTTGTCTTTGAACAAGACCAATAACTCATTGATGAATCTTTTAAACTTAGATTTCTCCTCCTTCAGATAAGGCACATATCTCAACAAATACAAGAATATTGCAATATACGCCTCATCGATAATAGATCCCATCATCAACTCATAGAGCTCCTTTTCCCTTCATCATAGTATCTCTCAAGTAGATACTTCTTCCTGGAAAGTCTTTCAAACTTCCTCCAAGTCAATTCCTCTTCCTGAATGCCTCTAACATTCTTCAACCCTTCCCATGAAATGTCTACTTTACCTTTAAGACTGAAGGTAGCTATTCTGGTTTTAATGTTATATGGATATTCATGCAATATAAATAACTTGCTCATCCAAAGAAACCAAGATTTTACATTATATGACTTCTTCATTTCTCCATCAAATGTAGGTGGCTTTTCTTTCTTGAACTCTTATGGAAAATATTGTTTCTCACTCCTCCTATACAGATGGTGACAATGATGACCATACTGTATCTCTAAACCAGAACTAGGATAGAACCCATGATCACTGCCCCTCTGGTCAGGTGTATCTAGAAATATGCCATCTATAACTACATCCTCTCTATCCAATATATTTCCTAATTGAGACCTACTACCATATGCACCATTTCCTCTTGTCATGACTATTCCTAAATGGTTCTTATCTCTACAAATATGATAAAAGTTGAAGAATGACTGCATTGACCTATGCTTGTTTCTCCTGTTCCCTAGCAAGCCTTTCCTGTGACTAAATTATCCTATCATTATCACCTTTTCAACTCCTTATTTTTGCATTCACACTTCTCAATGTATCTACTAGGTGAGGGGAGTACTCATCACCATGCTGCTTATATGATCTGTAGGGAGAGTGAAGTTAATTATAGTCCACCATTTTTCTATTCATCTTGGTCTTTCTCCTACAAATATATTATGTCAGATAAAACAAATATAAACATGATCAAGCATATCCCAATGAAGTTCAGGGGAGGCTATATTGTCTACAAGATCAATCCATATTGCACAACACACACACACACACACACACACACACACACACACACACACACACACACACACACACATATATATATAGATACACACACACACACACACATATAATCAAGGGAAAGAAAGTTTTCATAAAATCTTTACCCCATTCCTCTAATGTAAGTGAAGGGGTCAAGTTACATTACACAAATAGTATGAGAAATTGGGATAATATGCCTTAAATATTTCTTGATAAATATAAATACTATTGTTTAAATTGAGATTTTGTGACAGGAAGTATTTAAAATATCATAAAAAGAGGACGAGGCCCTTGAATATTTCTTATAAAGATTCCATTACAGTGTTAAGAGGGCTAAACAACAAAATTTGAATTGAATATTCTTAAAATTTTTCTAATTAGAGGAATTAGAGATTAATGGATAGATATACTCTTTTTTTTGTTTGCATGTGGTTCACGAGCACCCTAGTCAGTGAGTGATCGCTATGTCCACGAAAAAATCTGGGCAATAGCTAGGCTAAATTGCCCCTCGGCCTATTGCAAGGCCTGACCCCAAGGGCTTTGAGTAGATTCAACCCTGTGACCTCCCGATGGCGAGGCACAGTTTTTGACCAACTGAGCTAACCCTTGGGGCTAATGGATAGATATACTCAATCTTATGGGAAAGGGATATTTGTCTCAATCAAGTTATCCAAAATTATGGATTGTGTATGAACATTTCTCAAGGAAAGACCAAGTATGGTAAGGGACCTAAAGAAGCTATCTCTAGGGTCAGTAAATTGTTATCCAGTGGGGTAAGTAGAGATGAAATTTGAAATTTGTTGGAAAATTTTAAAATATATATACTTGGTAATATTAGTGAACAAATGGATATTTTTGAAGATCCAACAAAACCAAAAATAAAAAAATGCATATTTGTCAAAAAATTTCACAAAATGTAGAAATATTTTTCCTTTGAATAATATTGAATTATTTTCTATATGTGCAGAAAACCATGCAACAAGAAATTTCCCATCACTACCAGGACTCAACTATTTTTCTGAAGGAGACCAAATTTGTTAAATTACACCAAAAAGACCTTGGAAGATACAAACAATAAGTATCTCTCAACACTCCACACGTCAATTTAATCCTTATCAATAATATTAGCTACACAATTGGAATATTCATGTGACTTGGAAAACATAGCTCCTACAAAAAACCCAAAACCAACCTTGTAAATAATGATGGAGAGGGTCTACTTATGGAAATATGCCAAATTTACCATACTCACAATATCCACAACAATTCCCACAATGTGCTCCACAGGTATAGCAACCTTATCCTGCCCAAACTCCACGACCACTAGTTCCTCAATCACAACAACTACAATTGACATCAAATCAACCTCCTTAATGACCAAATCAACTACCTTCCCAACCCATTCCAAACCCCAATAATAAAGTAGTTCAACATTCTTATAATTATGAGTTACACAATTTTCCAGCTTATATGATTACTCCTCTCAATTTAAATGATAATAATATTAGACAAGGGAAATTACTTTATAAATATTATCCTTTTATTGTTAAAGAAAAAATTGACGAGGAAACTTCCAATAAATAAATAAATAATACAGTAATAAAACAAGTACCTTCTTCTCCCCAAATAGATCAACCATTAACATCTCAAATTCCTCCTTTTCTAGAAAGGTTGAATGTAAATAAGCAAATAATACAATATCAATATGATCCATTAGATCAATTGAAGAATGTATGCATTATAATTTCTTTACTCCAAGGAATTAAAGATATCCCAATTTACACAAAAACAATAAGGGTGTTGTGTTTAAAGAAATCAAGAAGAAGAATGTTCCACAAATAGTATAAGTTTTTGGAAAATTGGCAGATTTAATGATGAGAAAAATTTATCTTGAAAATATCTTGATCTAGGTAGTCACATTGTTAAAATTCACATCAATAACATTGCAATTCCAAACACTTTAGTAGATTTAGGAGCTATGATTAATGTTACGACAAAAGGAACAACAGATGATCTCCAAATAGGTAATCTTTGTCACACATCTATGATTTTTCAATTAACAGATAAATCTACAATGAAACCAAAAGGAGTGTTAGAAGACATTATGGTTTCTTTAAATTATTGGGAATACCCCATCGATCTCATGATTTCAACACTTAAAACTATCTTGATAGGACACCTACTAATATTAGGAAGACCATGGTACAAGTGATGCATTCATCAACTAATTTAGTTGTATATATGAACATATGACAATATCATATGGAAAATTCAGTGAAGCAATTCGCTCTTTATCCACCTACAAAATCAATAACTAAATTTGAAAACTCATAATGAATTGAAGAACTATATAATGATGAGGAAATAATAAAACTATTTTAAGAATAAACCAAGATGAGTTTCAAGGAATATATTGTAGAAAATCAAATTACTAAATTCAATAATAATTATGATTCTATTTTAATATCTTGGTGGGTATCCTTCTTCTAATGCTCATATCTTGAACAAAACTTTTAAGGAAAAATTTACTATAGATAGTCTATCATCGCTATTTGATTCTATACCTACTATCAATTCAATATTAGAATTGTGTGGCTCTCCGATCGATATTAAACAAGTTAAAACTTTAAATATAAATTATAAACTTTATTATTTTCACAAATCACAATTAATTCAAAAGCTATAAGAACATTCTAATTCATTTGCTTGGGAATACGCTTATATGCAAGGAATTAATCCTGACATATGTGTGCATCTATCTACTATCCATAAAATTATAAACTAGTCAAACAACCCCAAGGACATATGTGTGCATCTATCTACTATCCATAAAATTATAAACTAGTCAAACAACCCCAAGGACATATGTGTGCATCTATCTACTATCCATAAAATTATAAACTAGTCAAACAACCCCAAGGACATATGAATCATGTCTTAGAAGAAATTGGAAATGAAGATTTACAAAAACTATTAAATGTGAACTTCATCTACCCTATTTCTGATAGTTAATGGGTATCATCATTAGTAATAGCTTGTAAAAACAATGGTAAATAGCGTGTTTGCATAGATTATTGAGAATTGAATAAAGCTATCTTAAAATAAATTTTTCCTCTTCCATTCATAGATCAAATTTTATATACTTTAGCAAGAAAAAACTAATTTTTTTTTTCTTGATGGCTTTAGCAGTTACAATCAAATCCAAATCACATCAGAAGGTCAACGTAAAACTACATTTATGTGCCCATGGGAAACGTATGCTTACAGAGTATTACCCTTTGAGTTATGTAATGTTCTTGCTACTTTTCAATGAGTTGTATTAAGTATTTTCTATAACTTTATTCATCATTGTGTGGAAGTTTATATGGAAGTTTTCACATTTTATGGTAATACTTGAGAGGAGCATTAAAAAATCTTGAAAATTTTCTTATTAGATGCCAAGAAACTAATATCTCTTAATTCATAAAAAATGTTATATGTTATTGATTGAAAGAATTGTTTTGGGTCCAATTGTATTTCATGTGTAAGAATCAAGGTTAATCCAACAAAAATATAATTTATTTCCAAACTTCATGTACCAAAGACTCAAAAAAATGTAAGAATTTTCTTGGATAATGTAGGTTATTATAGGTAATTCATATAAAATTTTACAATAACAGTTTCACCATTATTTAAATTGCTTGTTAAAGATAGTCAGTTTTTTTGGAATATTCCTTACCAAATTGCCTTTGACACATTAAATAATTTTTTTTCTAAAGCACATGTTTTGAGAATACCAAATTGGTCTCTTCCTTTTCATATATCCATCGATGCTTCAAATATAGTCTTAGGAGTAGTATTGGGACAGAAAGAAAACCAAAAAAAAATATGCCATTATTTTTTCAGTAAGAATTTAATGGTTATCAAATTAAATAATATTGTAACATAAAAATAATTTCTTCTAGTAGTACATGCTATCGATAAATTTAGGAACTCCATTATTACTTAGGATATATTCATCCATATTAATCATTCTACCATTCAATATTTAATGAAAAAACAATTACCAAATGTAGGATAACTAGGTGGCTTCATTTATTACAAGAATTAAATATTACCACATTAGATAAACCTAGAAAGGAAAATAAAATTGCAAATTTTCTTTCTAATGTCCACAATGAAGCTAAAATAATTCCTATAAATGTTAATTTTCTTGATGAACATTTATTTACAATTTTTATTAAATATATTTGGTTTGTGTATATTGCAAACTACTTGACTACATGAACATTGCCCCAACATATTTCATCTAGATAAAAATAGAAGATCATCAAGGCAAGTGCCACATGTTCTTGGATTGGAAGAGACCTATTTCATGTAAGACTTTCTTTGATTATCTGACAATGTATGTGAGAAGATGAGGTGTATGACATATTGGAAGCATGTCATGACAAGCCATTAGGATGACATTTCATTGATATAATAACATCCTATAAAATCTTGCACCTAGGGTATTATTGGCCTTATCTCTTTAAGGATGCCAATAAATACATCAAGAGTTGTAACAATTGCTAGTGCATGGGTCGACCAGTACAAGCCGGTGAAATTCCCTTATTACATCAAGTACTTATAGAGCCTTCTGAAAATTGGGCTCTAAACATTGTAGGACATATCACTTCAACTTCAAGAAAGAAAAGGTATATGCTATTATGTATCTCTTATGTTACTAAGTGTGTAGAAGCTAATCCTCTTCTTTGAGTTACTAAATAATAAATTGTATACTTGTTATTTGAAGAAATATTTACTCATTTTGATGTACCTAGGGAAATTGTAACAAATCAAGGTGCTCAGTTTATAGTAAATCTTGTGAAAAATATTATGCAGTAATACTAGAATAGACATCAAAAATCTTCCTCATATAATCCACAATCCAATGGGAAAGTGGAGTCAACCAACAAAGTTCTAGAAACCATTTTTACTAAATTGTTCAAATTCGTCGTAAATATTGGGTAGATTGGCTTCCAAAATAATTGTGGGCATACAAGATCACCTAGTGAAATACACCTAGATTTTCACCAAATTAATTGGTATATGGTAAGCACATTTTGATTCTTTTTGTGTTCCATATAAAGGTTTTCAAAGAAAAACAAAACTAGGATTAAGTATTTTAAAAGCACAATAGTAGAGAATAACCCAATTCGATGAGTTGGATGACAAGAGACTATTCAACCTACTACACTTATTCAACAACAAAGAATGAAATGGCATGACAAATTTATTAATAAGGAGAAATTCCAAATAGGTGATTGGGTTTTTCTCTTTGATTATAAGTTTAATCATTTTAAAGGTAAGTGTTAATTTAGCAGCTCAATGAAAAATTCTAACCATGGGCTGGGATTCGTCTTTTCGAGAGGACCAATTTTGGCTATTGAAGAGCTTAATTTGGATAAGGGAAAGTGTATCTTTGAATTAAACCCCACATGTTCATATTTGATCGGTTCAACCCTAAAGAAAATTGGACACCCTTGGAAGGCTATAAATACAAGTGACCTCACCCTCATTTGGAAATCATCTTAAATCATTCTTTTATTCTCTTTCTTGGTTTTGGCTCGCATAGGTCTAAGGCGAGTTTGCAGAGATGGCTCGCGTAGGTCTGAAATTGCAAGGTTCGAAGCTCGTACATGTGTTTTAGGGTTTTGGTTTCCAGCCACATGCATGACATAGAAATTTTTCAGCTATAACCATAGGAATGTATGCCTATGCATGCGATTTAAGGGCCTTAGTCGCATGCACGACACTCTATGCATGCGGTTGGGACCTAGGATTTGGATTTATCAATTTATCATAGATTTTGCTCAATGACCGTAGGGTCAGACAGACCTTAGAGGAAATTTTAGCCTAAAAATGCCTATGAAATTTTAATGTGATTTCCATGTCACAATATGTAAACCAATCAAAATCATTTAAATTTAAAAAGAGGTACATGTAAATATTTTGGAGGGAAAAAAAAAACAAAAACATATTTTTTTAATAATATTTTTGGCTTATCGCCTTATATATTTACTCAAATTTGAAGTGTAGACACCCATTGGATGCAAAATTAAATTATGCATCTAGCGTTCTCATTATGCATACTTTTGAGAAGACCCGCATTGATAAAAATTTCAAATACATTAAAAAAAACGTGTTGAATCCAACGCGTTCCCATTATGCATACTTTTGAGAAGACCCGCATTAACAAAAATTGCAGATACATTTAAAAAGCATGTTGAACACGCTTTTTTAATGTATCAACAAATTTTTATCAATGTGGATCTTCTCAAATGTATGCATAATGCGTACTTGTTGGATTTGGAATTTAATTCTGCATCCAACGAGTGTTTACACTTGAAATTTGAGTAAAAATACTAGTAGACAATAAAAAAAAATACAATTAAAAACGTAGTTTTCTTCTTTTCCCTCCAAAATTCATAACTCTTATTTTATTATTTTAACTATTATTTTATTATTTTTCCTTAGGAGGTCACTTTTAGGCTGAAATTTCCTCTAATGTGACCACATACAGTTACAGTTGATTGAATGCTTCTGAAGCAGGGTTTTGAGTATTAACATTGATGGGTTCATCTCATGGATATTGTTTAGTTGATCTTACTGGATAGGTTTATGGTTGTTAATATGGATCATTGTAATTTTTCTTGTTGAATCATTCAATGACAATCTAATAAGAAGAAGAATTTGAAAGGGTTTTCCCCATAGTGGGTTTTGCCCCGGTCTCCGACTAATCCTAGTGTCTCTATGTGTGAATGTTTTTCTTCTATTGTTCCTTTATGTTCCTCTGCATTGATGATGATATTGTTCTTTCTACATAGTTGCATAAATTGTTGAATAATGATGTAAATTTGAATAATGATATGATGTTATGGGGTGAATTAAATATGGAAAGGTTGAAATGCAATTATCAAAGCAAAGAAAAATATATAGCACTAAGAAAAAATAATATGGTATCAAAGTTGGGCTGAAGAAAAGGAATTGAAGATCACCCCTATGGAGACACCTTTGATGGAAGCATGATAAGATGGAGGATACCTAAAAGATTTATAGGGTTTGAAGGAAACCCTAGGAAAATTTGCTTAGTAGGGCTTGATGGATATTATGATATTAGGGTTTGGGAGAAACCTTGGTTTATGGAAAAGGTTTGAGATATGTAATTTAGAAACCCTAGCATGGTTGATGTGAATATGTTCAAGCACTTGTGACAAATTTGATGAAGCCCTAGATGGATAGTCTCAATTGGGCCTTGGTTATTGATGATGTTGATGAATATTTTGAAGGAAACAATGTTATATGGTCAATGGAAATTCATGGCTCTTGAAGATTGGTTCAAGAGGGAGATGATCACCCCTCATTAAAGCTAAGTATTTTTCGATTTATGTTACTTTTTTATGTCTTTATTTTTGTTTAGACTTATTGATTTGATCATTGATTATGTTTCCTACATGTATGTTTGAGTATTTGGATAATTCTAACCTCTTGATGAGATGTGATAAGTGGATCCTTCTTGAGGATCATCTGAGATGCAGGAAAGGATGGCTAGTGCAGGAAGAGAAGAGCTATAACAAAGAAGTTAACAAAGTGTTCCCACTGTCAATGTCAAACAAGAAGATACACAAGTACTTGAATACTACAAGGTATGTATGATGTATTGTTTCAATGTTATGTTTCAAATGAAATATTGGATGGAAAGGTAAGCCCTAATGCTTGACTAGATTTGGTTGATTGGTATATATGATCAATAATTCTTCATATGTTTTGGATTATGGATTGATTGAAGTCACATATATCACAAATTAGGTTTTTGACCTAATGACTAATTATTTGACTTGACATTTGAGGATTTTCCTTGATGATAGTGCTCTGTGAGCATAGTAACTTTCAGTAACTAATATTGGTATTCAATAATGATTTTGTATTGGTCTCATTGTCTTTGACACAATGGTTGAAAAATAAACAATTTTGATTCAGTGTGAAGTAATCTCACAATGAATGGATAGAATTTGTATGAATCATTCTTGGTATATGCATGAAACTTATATGACTTGTCCCTGATATATCCATTCATATTTAGTGGTGGAAATTATTCATGCTATGATCATAAGGATGGATTGATAAAGTCAAAATGGATAATGTAAATAAAATATTGTTGTAACTTGGTATTTGGATGTGAGCTCCACTCGACATTTGGTCTGAAAAGTTTGTCACATGGATATTGGCAAAAAATTTTATGACTTTGATATTAACTTTAATTTGGCATCTAAGGCTTGATAAGTTGACTTAGTTGATTGCATAATATTGATTTGTGTAAGGTTGAGCATATTGGTTTGGTCAAGTGTTATGGTTGTAGAAAGCATTGTATGAAGCAAGCTCCCTGATCCTGTCACTAGTACAAATGGGGACAAAATCTGATGGTGATTAGTTAGATATGTGACTTATGGACGTCGACTATCTGACACATTGGTGTTTATCAAATCTTCGTTGCAATTTGATCGAATACTCAAAAATTTAGTAACCATCGAATATGCAATGGTATAGTTCTTAATTATCCTACACATAAAAAGGTTGAAATAGGCATTAACAAGTCGATGTTTATAGTTTAGTTTTGTGGCTGTAAAAATTATCAGATATCTGATGGTCTTAACATCAAATAAACAAAAGGTATTGTATTGGTCCACAGTTGGATATTCAACCCATAATTAATTTTGTCTCACAAAACAAACCGATGTTCATGCATCGATTAATCGACTGAATAAGTAAATTGTGTGACATAAGTGTTATCACTCTGATGCTTTCAAGTCGAAAATTGAGCGTTGGATAGGTGACGAAGGGGAGTTCTATCTGACATGAGTGTTAAGGTACCAACGCTTTTTTTCGTCGATCTGGTCATTGATTATCTGATGAGGACTCTGATTAGATATTGTATAATATTCAACATCTGGCCTATGTCGTCAAATATCTGACTGTGCAATGCTTATATCTATCTATCTATCTATCTATCTATATATATATATATAGACTGTTAGTTTTCATAGTGGCTCCGCTCCCTTGTAAATTTGATTCTTGTAGCAGACTCGAGGATTTCTCAGTCACTTTTCTCCCTTATACATTTTTGGCATTTCATTGCATATGGTTTTCACATAGACTGTGAGTTTTCTTGGTGGCTGCGTTCGCTTATACGTGTTTGGCATGTCATTGCATATGGTTTTTGCATAGAGTTATTTTTCTCGGTTTCTCCACTCCCTTATACATTTTTGGCATGTCACTGCATATGATTTTTGCATAGAATGTGATTTTTCTCAGTGGTGCTCCCTTATACGTTTTTGGCATGTCATTGCATATGGTTTTCTCATAGACTGAGTTTTCTTGGTGGCTCTGCTCTCTTATACATTGTTGGCATGTCATTGCATATGGTTTTCTCATAGACTGAGTTTTCTTGGTGGCTCCACTCCCTTATACATTTTTGACATGTCATTGCATATGTTTTTCACATAGACTATGAGTTTTCTCCATGGATCCTCTCCCTACATTCAATTCAACGTGTGCAAGTTTGTTCAAATATGAATTAGGCAACGAGTCCTCTCCTTTATTGCCTTGTTTATTACTTCCATTAGACACTAGTTTCATACATCTTTTTAAAGGAAACAATGACATTCATATGGTGAAACACTCGGTATGTAAGTGTTTTCCAGTATAATAACCATAATCAAGCATCTCATCTTCATCATAAATGGACTATATAGATACATACATTAAAAACATTGTTATATCGCATTACAAATAACCAAGTATTGGTGATAAGCCAACATCCAAGAAAAAAGCATAAGCATAATCCAAGTTGGTTTCATCAAATATGGTGTTCATGTTCCAAAAGTGTATTATGAAACATTACAACAAAAAATTAAAATACATAAAAGATCACAATTTTGTTACTATTTGTCCTAACAAAGTATTAAGATTCAAGAAATTGTTGGACTTCAAATGTGGAATATCACTTGTGTATACCAGTGTTCTCCATAGAGGCCACGAGTTGGTTAGACTTGCCCCACATGGATTTCATACAAGGGGCTCCTTTGGTGGACAAGTAGCTTTTTCAATAGACGATAACCATAAATAAACATTACTCTTTTAATGCAGTGAAACAAAAATAGCAAGCTTGCAAACATAGGTAGTGCCTTGGTGACTTTCATGATTGGAGGTGCTCATTCATGTACTCCAGCTTTGTTTTTTTATCACATATCATGGTTCACAATGCACTTGATTTCATTGGAAATGTTTTTTTATTCATGCTCAGTATTTTCAGTTTTATTTAAGATCCCATTCCAGTGGAGTCCTTTATCTTGGAAATTTTTTGTTTTTCATGCTCAGTATGTTAGGTTTTTCTGAAGATCTCATTCCAACACAGTCATTTATCCTGCTATGACATCAACAAAAAAATGCATTACCACAAATATTGTGTCAAGATAAATCCCAAAAGTAAAATCAATTATGAAAAATAACATAATTTACAAAGACAAAGTTTATTGATTCAATGACTAGGAAAGCAAAATGGACATGAACAACTCTCACAATTTAAATTGTGAGACTAAAAAGTGGAAGATGAACAACCACCAAGGCATAGTGAGGAAATATAACATGTAAAATATATGCAACATGAACAAGGCTAAGGATGGCCAGCTTGTAATCCTAATGTGCCCATTCTGGAACAATACCTTTTACAAATTCCAAATACACATTAATAACGATCCAACAACTATATTACTTAGGTTTAACTAAAATTGGACCGTTGAACAATAAGGATGATGATAACCTTGTTAGTATCAACTTCACTAGAAAATTGAACTTTATCATAACCGAAACCAACTCACTCAAACCAAATCATGATACTGGAATTTGAACTACCTGCAAGGCCTAGTGAAGTAATACAATGTGTAGAATGTGCAATAGAAACAAGACTGATGGGCCTCTAAATTAGACATAAATTAAGGCCCATGCCTTTAAATTAAAACATAAATTAAGGCCTACAACCATCCTTCGGCACATTGAACCTCTCTTTCTACATTAGATAATGTATTTTTAACTTTAATATATTCATTAGGAAGGTTTATGAATAATTGCATATTTGTGCCTAGTATTATTTATATTTATGGAATATTATGAGAATATTGGGAAGATTATGAAGATTTGGAGGAGGAGATAATTTAGGGACTTGTTCCCTAATACAAGAGGATCAATAATAAATAATAAATCAACAAGATATTATGGAATTATGGCATAGATTGTGGAACTCCAATGATTGAGAAAATCTAGGAATGTGTTCCACTAATCAAGGGACCAGATCCACTAATCAAGGGATTTTGGTGGGGAAATATTCCTCCATTCATCGGTAATGGATTCCTAATAATTTTTTATAAGTACCAAGTCGAATTTTCCTCTAGGGATAGGTTTTCATTAGTGTTATTGTGGAGAGAACTTGTATATTTGCAGCTCCATTGTATTTTCTTGCAGGGATGTAATTCTATTGATGACAATAATGAACACACGTGTCATGTTCAGCTTCTAAATCTTGTTCTTCTCCATAGGTCTCTAATTTTCCTTGGGCTTGGCCATCCCAGGAACCGTTAGAGCCCTTTTCTATCATTTTCTTTCCTTCTTTTCATTGCTTATTCACATGCATCTCTAGTTTTTATTTCTTTATACTTCTGCATTTAGTAGTAATGATTTTTTATTGTAGGATTGAGTTAACTGGTTAATGAAAGTTCTTTTGTAAGATCACAAGCATTATTTAATCCTTGGAAAAGCTTTCTAAGTTCATAATAATCATTGATCTTCTTGAATTAGTCTTCTTATTCCCAAATCTAGATTGTTCGACCTCCTTTTTAGCAAAGAACAGTAAATTTCTGCTATTTTTTAGAGCATGATAACAAGCTTCAATTGAGTTGGTTCCACTTGAATTTGATCAAAAAAAAAATTTAGTTCATAACAAAAATCACCCCATTGCATTTTCACTTGATTTGGTTAGGCATTTTTTATATTTACTAGCTCACTAGTTCTCAAATTTCTAGATTTTCGACTAGTAATGTTTTTTTTAATTTTTTTTGCATGCGTTAACAGATATATTTTTGAGTGATTCCACTTCGAATTGGGACCTAATACATCCTAGTTAATAAAAAAAATTGTTCCATCCAATTTGGATTTGATTTTCTTGGTCATTAAACCCTCACCAATTTCATCATTTCACAAGGAAACTTCTCCATGCTTTTTGAGAAAATCCATCCATCTCCCAACCTTGGTTTTGACTTCTGAGTGATCCTAGGCATTTTATCACTCAATTACATCAACCAACCACCTTACCTAGGCTTTCCATCACCTTCAACATCCATCCTTTTTCTCTCGGTTGTATCCTGTAGGTTTTCAGGGGATCTTGTAGGTTTTTAGTACATCCTGTAGGTTTTCTTGTAGTGGCCTGTTTTGAGGCTGAATTGAGGGAAAACCTCCAGGAAGCCAGAAAATTTCACCTAAGGGTCTTCCAAGCCTTCCAACCATCCACCTTAATCTCCAAGCCACCTGCCACATCACCAAAAGAATTTAACTTTCACACTCTCACATGAAAAAAAGACAAAAATAAAAACAGATTTATTTTATTCATTTACATGCACAATAGTAGAAGGTTTGATGGTTTGAATCTGCATGCTCAAGACAGTAGGATTGCATACATGTTAACTTAGAATTATTTTGAAGAAAAGCATCTTAGTAGTTAGTTAGAAAATGGTGTGTTTTAGCATTTGATTTCAGTCTCTTTCCTTGTACTTTCTTTCTTGCAATAGGTTAAGGTTCCATTTCGAACATTTAATTCTCTGCAATTAGTTTAGGATTTGGCTTCAGTACATGCACTCCATTAAATCATGACAGCAAAGGAAGGACACATTATATGCTGCTCATATAGTGTCGATGCCTCTTAATTTTGTACCAACCTCGAGTTGATAACTAAAGTCGGTATTCTTAGAAGTTGCAACATTCTTGTTGCAATACCGAGGCTCATCACTTTTTGGCGTCGTTGCTTGGGAGGTATCAAAGTATGCATTGTTTTCTTCCATAGTTGATTCATTTCTTTTTACTTTGTGCAAAAAACAAAAAAATATCTGCATTAGGCATATTTAATTTCAAAAGTAGAAAATTGCATTGTATTATAGCTTTCATCCAATCATAAAAACAAAAACAAAAAAATTCTCCAACACCAACCCACCCCCCCATTTGATCACATGGTGCAGTAAGAGCCATATCACCATTCACTTTCGCAGGTAGAAGAAGAAGATGGAAAATAATGTAGAAGAAATGGATGGAGATGATGACAATGAGGAATATCCTCATAGATTTCCCATTCAAGACACTGATGGTAGTGTGCATTGAAGAACATCCCTCCATCTTTTCTTCCAAAATTTCATGGTCTAAGGTCAGAGGATCCGGAAAGCTTCCTCTTTGAATTTTAAATCCTTTGTAGATCTTATGGTTACTTATTAAAAACTCAAAAAATGAGATTGTTTCCGGTAACATTGAAGGATAGAGCTCTTAAATGCTTCATGAGTTTAGGGACTAATTCAATAAGACCATGGAATGATATGCAAAATATATTTATAGAAAAATATAAAGATCATGATCCTAAAAAAGAAATATTTAGAATGAATCAAAGAGAAGATGAGGGTCTAGAGTATTTAATAGAGAGGTTCATGTATAATGTTAAAAGGGAAAAACTACATCATTTAGGATCTGACACACTAAAAACCCTCTTACTTAGAACAATTAGGGATGAGTGGATTGATCTCCTTAATCTCATGAGTAGAGGTGATGTATACCAATTATCATTTGAAGAAATTTGTGAAACATGCAAACACATATGAAGAGGAAAAGCAAGATTAGGTAAATCAACATCAAGGTCGGTAAGTCAAGCTAAACTTGGAAAAATTTTTAATGATTTTAGAAAAAAAAATCTTAGCAATCTAACAAAACAAGTAGAAATGTTAAGAATGCAAGATGAAGGGAAAGGAAATGCTTATATTTGTGTTGCAGAATCACATGATGTTAAATATTTTCCATCATTACCAAGGTTGAAGGAAGTTCACCAAGAGGACAACGGAGCAAGTCAATTGCCAATGCAGCAATGTTATGTAGCTCCAAGAGGACCATGGAAATCTATTCAGCCTGATTTGATGCAAAAGCCTAATTAACAATTTCAAGGTTATGCATATCCACCTCAAAGTAATTGGAACACACCTTTTCCTTGGAAACATTGGCCATATCAACCCCAATCTTGGCAACAAGGTTACCAAAGAACTTATGGGAGCCATCCACAATATCCTCAGTATTTTCCTCAATATCCTCCATTCCAAACTCCATGTTATCCCTACCATTCACCTCCATCACAACCACAACCCCATCCACATCCATCTCAAATATGCACTCCCACTCAACTACATGTACCACCATTTCCAAACCCACACATTGAATTAGCTCAACCCACTTACAATGTTGAGGTACAATGCTTCCAAACATCTTCTCTTGAGCTCAATGGTATTCACCATAGCTCAGGAAGAGTATTACAAAAAAATGATTCTCTTGATGCCATTGAGGGACAACATGCAAAAAAATAAGATTCGAAAGAGAAGATCAAAGAATCACAGGTTGCACTTGATGAAGAAAAGATAACATAATCAGAGATCGAGAGAGCTCCCTCATGGTTACCATCATATCCTCCATGTATTCAAGAGAAAAATCAACAAAAAGAGGAAGATTTGAAGGTCATGGTAGAAGAAAACATGAAAAATGATCCAGATTAGCAAAAGGACCAGGGGCATCACAACTATATTGAAATATGGTTCCAAACAATCATTAAGTTGCAGAAATACCCTCTTCTTCAAATATGCTTGATATCATCAAAGTCAAATCATTTGATCTCTGAAATTCAGGTACATGTCAAAGCATGCATCTCAAGCCTACACATCATCTTTTTTGTCATCTTGATGTACACATGGCTCCATTGGAAGTATTCTTATACTTTAAAGTGATTTTACTTTTCATGTAGGGTAGGGTAGAAAAAAAAATGAAAAATAAGAGAAAAAAAATAAATCTCAGGTGAAAACCTCCTTGGAGGCGCCTCAGATTGGCTCATTGATTGAAAACCTCCATGAGGTGGCCAATGGGTTGGAAAAAAAACAAAAAAGAGAAAAAAGAAAAGATCCTAGGTGAAAACCTCCTTTGAGGCGCTTAGGCAGACCTACTAGTTGAAAACCTCCTTGAGGTGGCTAGTAGGCCTAAAAAAAAATAAAAAAATTCTTTGCTCCATGTGTATCTCATGTACTCTCCAACATCTACAAGCAAAAAATAAAAAGAAAAAAAAATTGGTACCAAACGAAAGAATTGGTCAAACCTAGTCAAAGAAGTCAAAATTTTAGTTCCTCCTCCTTTTTTCAAATGCTCCAACAAGGCCAAGGCCATGCCAATCCATCACCCTCATCTATTTCCACCATCCACCCATCATTCTCAAGCTTCTACCATTCAATTTGCTTTTTGTGCTAAAAAACTATGTGATGCTCTGTTTTACTATAGGATACAAAAATGCATAAAGCAAAAATTTGTTTTTGCCATAACGTGAAAACCATGCATCCATTTTCCAAGATGTTTCAAAAGGAGATGCATATGGATGATGGTGACATGCTCAAACAATTTTAGAAAATTCCAGTGCACAGTTTTTGAGAAATCAGCCTCCATCACTTACAACCATTTTTGCATTTTATCGATATTCATGCATCCATCTAAAAAATTGTTTGATGGGGAGATGCATATGGATGATGGTAACATTCCCAAGAAACTTCAGCAAATTCTAGCACACGGCTTCCAAGAAATCGACCTCCATCACCTTCAGCCATGTTTAGTTTTTCTCAAGATCCATGCATCCATTGACCAAATTTTTTTATGGGGAGGTGCATAATGATGATGACAACATGCTCAAAAAGTTTCAGGTCAATCCATTCTATCGTTTGGGAGATATGGACAAAACAAGTTGGTGTCCTCAAAACCTACAGGATTCCCTGAGATCCTACATGATACAAAACAACACCTACAGGATTGGTAGTGAGCAGTTTTAAAAGGGAAAAACAGAAGTTGGCTTCATCAAGCAATGTTAAGGAGGTAGGTTCTACATTTCCCCACATTTTTCCAAGTGAAAGGAACATAAAAAAACCCTTCTAGTTTGTTGAAAGTGATTGTAGCATAAGGGAATTGTATACACATGATTTTTAAATTTGGCATCAGACCTACACAAACCACCATCCATTAGAGAAAATAACAAGGGGAACCCATCAACACAGTGTGGATTCATCAACACCCTCTTATACTAGAGATATTCAAAAGGCACAATTGGATGGGTTTCTTTGAAAAATTGAGGGGATATGATAATGAAGTAGCCAAAGATTTGCAGTCAGCTTTACCATGGAGATCCAAGGGTCAAAGAAGCTCCTCCAGAGTTTAGCAGTAGCTCCAGGATCATTAGCATCACCATCCAACACCTGCACATCGACATCAACTCAGCAACAACATGCAGGTCTCTCCAACAACCATCAAGTAGGTACAGGTATGCAATATTCTTGACCTCTTCTCTTGAGCATATTATAGTTATAAATTTGTTGCCAATGCATGAGAGATGAGGTTTTATAAGCTAAGGATGGGTCAACACTCTCAGTTGCCTTCAACTAGTTAATTGCAGCTCACTCCTTCACCCATGCAAGGTTTAAAAGTCAAATTATAAAGGGTGATGATTTCAAGGAATGAGGACAGTAGTTAAAAGAAAAAAAAATTGCAAAGGCCAAGTCACCATGGCACTCCAAGCCCTCCATCCACTTCATATTCACTATATATTCATCATTTATCCATCCCATTTCATTCTTGAAAAAAAAAACAAACAGAGCATCCTCTCCATTTTCAATCCAACAGGACTCCAATCTCTTTTTAACTTTTGTCCAAGGCCTAAAAATGCGAAAAAGGCATGGAAGTCAAGTAAGGGTTTGCCCTAACCTCAAACTATCATTTATGATCAAAATGGGTTTCATGTAGTTTTAATAGGGTTTCCTATAGTTTTGACATGAATTACTACAGGATGTCCTACTTCTCATCTAAATGTATTTTGAAGGTGTTAGAGGTGTCCAAATGGAAGAACAAGGTAGCAGAAGGTTGATAAGGGTGTGGAAGACCTTTTCAAGTTGAAAAATTCAAGAACCCATCTTGAATAAGGGGAAGAAGACAAGCTAATGGTCTCAAGAAACAATGATTTTTCTTTGCACAAATATGTTTTTTGGCTTGTCCTTGCAAACCTTTCAGCCGATATTCTTAATGCACAAGAGAGAGGCCATGAGGGCCATGGATGAGGCACAATGAGGTCACTAATTTTCTCAGAGGATGAGCAACACTTTCAGCAGGGGGTATGATGGGCCTCTAAATTAGAGATAAATTAAGGCCCATGCCTCTAAATTAAAACATAAATTAAGGCCTATGACCATCCTTTGGCACATTGCACCTCTCTTTCTACATTAGATAATGTATTTTTAACTTTAATATATTCATTAGGAAAATTTATGAATAATTGCATATTTGTGCTTAATATTATTTGTTTTTGTGGAATATTATGAGAATATTGAGAAGATTATGAAGATTTGGAGGAGGAGATAATTTAGGGACTTGTTCCCTAATACAGGAGGTTCAATAATAAATAATATATCAACAAGATATTATGGAATTATGGCACAGATTGTGGAACTCCAATGATTGAGAAAATCTAGGAATGTGTTCCACTAATCAAGGGACCATATCCACTAATCAAGGGACCAGATCCACTAATCAAGGGATTTTGGTGGGGAAAGCTTCCTCCATTCATGGGGAATGATTCATAATCATTTTTCATAAGTATCAAGTCAAATTAGCCTCTAGGGATAGGTTTTCATTAGTGTTATTGTGGAGAGAACTCTTATTTTTGCAGCTCCATTGTATTTTCTTGCAAGGATGTAATTCTATTGATGAAAATAATGAAGATTGGTGTCATGTTCAACTTATAAATCTTGTTCTCCTCTGTAGGTCTTTGAGTTTCCTTGGGCTTGGCCATCCCAGGAACCGCAGAGCCCTTTTGTATCATTTTCTTTCCTTATTTTCAATGCTTATTCACATACATCTCTAGTTTTTATTTATTTATACTTCTGCATTTGGTATTAATGATTTATTGTTGTAGGATTGAGTTAAATGGTTAATGAAAAATATTTTACAAGATCACAAAAATTATTTCATCCTTGGAAAATCTTTTGAAGTTCATAATAATCATTGAGCTACTTGGATTAGTCTTCTTATTCCCAAATCTAGATCGTTGGACTTCCTTTTTAGCAAAGAACAATAAATCTCTGCTATTTTTTAGAGCATACTAACAAGCTTCAATCGAGTTGGTTCCATTTTCATTAGATCACAAAAACATTCTAGTTCATAAAAAAAGTTACCCCATTGAATTTTCACTTGCTTTGATTAGGCATTGTTTAGATTTACTAGCTCACTAGTTCTCAAATTTCTAGATTTTCGACTAGTAATGTTTTTTTTTTTTTTTTTTTACATGGGTTAATAGAGGTATTTTTGGCTGATTCCACATGGAATGGGGACCTAAGACATCCTATTTAATAACAAAATTTGTCCCATCCAATTTGGATTTGATTTGCTTGGTCATTAAACCCTCACCAATTTCATCATTTCACAAGGAAACTTCTCCAAGCTTTTTGAGCAAATCCATCCATCTCCCAACCTTGGTTTTGAGTTTTGAGTGATCCTAGGAATTTTCTCACTCCATTCCATCCACCAACCACCTTCCCTAAGCTTTCCATCACCCTAAACATCCATCCTTTTTCTCTCGGCTGTATCCTGTAGGTTTTCAAGGGATCTTGTAGGTTTTTAGTACATCCTGTAGGTTTTCCTGTAGTGATCTGTTTTGAGGATGAATTGAAGGAAAACCTCCAGGAATCCACACAAGGTCACCTAAGGGTCTTCCAAGCCTTCCAAACATACACCATCATCTCCAAGCCACCTGCCACATCACCAAAAAAGATTAGCTTTCACACTCACATGAACAAAAGACAAAAAGAAAAATATATTTATTTTATTCATTTACATGCACAACAGTAGAAGGTTTGATGGTTTGAATCTACATGCTTAGGGCAGTAGGATTGCATACATGTTAACTTAGAATTATATTGAAGCAAAGCCTCTTAGCAGTTAGTTAGAAAATGGTGTGTGTTAGCATTTGATTTCAATCTCTTTCCTTGTACTTTCTTTCCTGCAATAGGTTAAGGTTTCATTTCGAACATTTCATTCTCTGCAATTAGTTTAGGATTTGGCTTCAGTACATGCACTCCATTACATCATGAAAGAAAAGGAAGGACGCATTATATGACGCACAATACTTCTTAAGTTTGTACGAACCCCAGGTTGATAATTAAAGTCAGTAGCCTTAGGAGTTGCAGCATTCTTGTTGCAATACCAAGGCTCATCAAAGACTACAGGTGGTGAACTTGCAATCCTAATGTACCCTCTCTAAAATTATGCTTGCTACAATTTGAAAATTCACATTAATACCTACCTAAGAACTACTACTGAGTAATATTTGACCATATTGACCAAAGTGGATGATGCAATCTGGTGCCTCAACTATACTTGATGTGAATGTGAGGAGAATATGATGAACAAAGCATATATATATATACACACAATACTATTTTGAATACTATAAGAATTACATCACATCTAACATCCTTCATTTTTTATCACCCAAAGTTGAAGTTAGAGGATATTGTGGCTTATAGGGTTATGGTTATAAAAAACAATAAGAAGAGAGAGTATTTTGTGTAATGGAAAGATATTCTAGAACAGGATAATGTGTAACAACACGTTTTCCATAAAGTCCCATGTATATAAACGTAGTTATGTAAATTATTTATTTGTGAAAATAAATTGATGACTAGTGTGAATGGAGGGACATACAAATATAAAGTTCTAAGAGGGAAAGGTTGTTGTGGGTTGTTGCATGGACATTGAATGCATGTTGCATATTGGTTGGTTTCCCTGTTGCGTGTCTTAAGCAGGCCCATACAAACCACCCTTAGTTTTCATAACTATCTTCTCAATGAAGTACTGACCTATGATGACAAGCATTGAAGTCGGAGTGGGAAGCTTGAATGGAGGATGGAATCATACTTCCACCTCTCCTTATGAAATGTGGACAGAGAAATTATCAAGTGTATAGAAAAGGCCTTGAGTGTGAAGGAAGTAAGATTGGGAAACTTTAGTCTTCTGGAATTTTGGAAAGGAGAATGGTCAAAGTGTGTGTAGAAGGCATAGATAAATTGGTGCAAAACTTTTACTATGTAGAGAGCACTTAGACGAGTTGAATATGAGCACAACTATTTATAATCATGCCTCACATCATGAATTGATCAATGAGTTTGGGTGAGCACCCCTGAACATGACTTAGCATATGCGACGAGTGGGTGTGGTTAGTTAAAGGCACACCCCAGCCAACACTTGAGTGAATGGTTATGTATATTGCATGAAGGAGATGTGCGTCGGCTAAAGAATTTTGGTGAGTGAAATTGCATGGGTTTCATGTGTCAACTCCATAGGACTTGAAGGGACATGACCCTCTTCTCTCCATATATCCCATATATATATCCAAGCATGTGGAGAGGAGAAGGCATAAGAACTTGGTTGATCACATAAACTTGCACAATTGGTTCATGGTGAATAAGGATGTAGATTGTCTTGTAACAAATTGAAATTTGTCATGGAGATAGTTTTGGAGTTGCTAGGTGTGTAATTAAGGTCAATCTTCAACCATAGTTGCATATTGGTTGGATAAGGGGACCAATATCAAGTTCAAAACATGCGTGTTTTCGGTATTTCTATGCTACTAAGTGGTGTTTTTTAGTGGTGCATGTAGTTGAGTGGAAAATGAATTGGAACATGACCCAAGTTTTGTTTATAGGTATTGTAGGTAGGGTCATGTGAGACCCAAGCCCTTGGTATTTGAATTCTTTTATATTTAGATGGATTTTTAGTCTGTGGGATGCTTCATATAATATGTTTTGAAAAAAATCACGTCAAGATGCTAGTATTGTAGAACACATGGTGGTCAAACGAAGCCACCTAGGATTATCACACCCAAAGTGTGATGTGCTACATGACATGTCAATGGATGTGGCTACTATTATGTCACTAATGATGTGGAAAATCCACATAGGATGAAGCCAAATAGAGTGTGACATGGAAACATAAATGGTTATTGACATCATGATGAACTAACATTATATCACAAGAATTATCAATATAAAAAGAGAAAACATTATAAAAGAAAACCTAATTTTGTCTGCCCTAGTTTTTCTCAACATTTATGGTCTTGGAAGATTTGCAATGTAGAAATAAAAAATTGATTGAAATCAAATGCAATGCAAAACTAAATCACGCTTTTGGTAGCTAAGCTCTTGGTGGGCTAAAGTTGAGTAGTACTCCGATGAGTTTTTTTCATGTATATGACTACAACCATAGCTAATCTTTCAAATTTAGATATGTGAATGAAATTACCTGCCAAAAAAAGGAAGGAGGATAAGTTATATGCGATAAATAATTAATAAAATAGAAGAAAAATCATACCAGTTCCTTATGCCCAATTAATATAGTAATAGTTTCTCCTACTTCCCTACATGAAAAATGGCAGTTTATGGTATTTCACTCAAATAAAAACACAATAGTCAAAGAAAGACAAATACTACATGAATTTTTTTCTTGGAAAAATTTTATTATTTCTTATAAAATTTATGTAACTCCCACTTAGCCAAGACATACAAGACAAATATCAAACAAATTTTGTTGTCTCACCTAAACCCTTACCATTTTGATCTCTTTGCTTTAGATAGTTATTCGACTTCAACATCTGAATTGAAACTAGTTGTCCTACTCATATTCATGAGACGAATGAGGCAAACTTAGATTAAATTTGACCAAATATTAAAATTAATTGCTTGAATAAATAATAATTAAAAATAATTGTGAGCATGAATACATGAATGAGCTCCTCTTGGTTTCGAGAATAAATTGTTGGAGTAGTTTAATCTTGGAGCAAACCTGCCTCCACTCGATGAAGCAACAACAAAGTCAACATTATCTTTGTTGTTGCTTTGTTGGATTGAGGTTTTCTTCTCCAAGATTTTCCAAATCCTAATTTATTCTCTACTAAATAGGGCCAACCACATGAAGGTGGAAGCTCTCATGGTCCATCCCATCCTCCCCCCACATCGCTTCCAATTCCCCAGTACCCAATCTATCTAATATATAGGAAATAGATGAAATAAAGACATTAAATACATACAAGAACAAATAGCAAACATTCATTCATTCATAAATCCACAAAATATTTCATCCCAATAAATTTTATCACAAAAAAAATATGTTTACATAATATGAAACAACGCCATGTACATAAAGAGACATATAACAATTATTCATTAACATATAACATTAATTCATTAATAATAGACACGAAATACTTCATCTCAAAAAAAATTATCATCAAAAATATGTTTTCCTAATATGGTTCATGATGTTTCTAATGATATAACTATTACAATCATTTCTTTTTCTAATGGTACTCATGACTTTGTCGAGGTTGCCACAAGAGGGATGGATATTTAGCTGTAACAAAAAAGAAATGTTAAATTGATATTTTTTTATTATTCATTAAAAAATTAACATTAGAGTTTTCTTTACCTCGTGCACTAGTCGACACTCTGGCTTCCCTATAATTGTTTCTGCGATTCACATTTTTGGCTTCCTCTCTATAATAAATTTTTCTAATATTGTCTTCTTCCTCTCCATTTCTCAATCCTATAATAGTTTCTATTAGTTCTTGAATGAATGCTTCACTTCTCTCCTTCAAATGGTGAAATAAGAGGCTATTTATACTTATTGGTCATTGTGCATTTGAGATGGCGTGAACAATTTGACTTGAACCCAACTTGTAGGCTTGTAATGAAGATTGAATTGATTATCTTATGTTTGGAGTCCAACATTGAAGGATGAATGGTAATCCTTTTGGGAGAAGGAATTGATTTAGTAGAGGAGGTATTTAGACACACACAAAAATTAATCCTTTCTTGACCTTAAGGAGCCCAAGAAGGGTGTCTTACAAAAATGACTTTGACTTTGTCTCAACAAAATTTTGCCTTCACAATGCCCAAAAAATGTATTTGAAGGCAAACATTTAATCAGTTAGATTTTAGAGCCCTACCTCTTTCTTATTCAATGTTTTTTTTCTATAATGGCAATCCATTCAAAGGAACATTTTTTGTTAACAAAATATTTCCATGTAAAATGATCCATTTTCAAGAGTTGATGATGAAAGTTGAAAGGGATGAAAATTATGTTATTACCCAAGTATCAAGTCCTTGGAAATTTGTGGAACGAGCTATAAGTCGAGCACAACATCCCTTTCAATACATTTGATCTCATTGCTTACTTATAGAGAGGTTCCAAAAGATTATTTTATTAAGCTTGTAATCAATGCTATAGAAAAAATTCATAATGAACTTAAAGATGAAACAAAAGCGTGGAAATTTGTAAAGAAATATAGAGATTTATATTACAACCACATATGTCTTAGAATGTTAACATGTGGAATTCCTTTGCATGAACGAATGCTTATTGGATTTACCAAAACCATCCTTGGGGTACCATGAATGAAATGTGAAGCAATGATCTCAAAATAGGTATCTAGAATAAGCACATGCAACTGTTGACTATGCGTCATGATTGCATTAATTGGTGAGTATGTGCCATGATGGCATGTAATAATGACATGGAACTAGATACGGATTTGTCTTACAGGGCATGTTGATGTATTCACTATATTCAATCAATAAAATCGATGAACTTCTAGATTCCAGTCAATCCAATAAGCATTCATTCATGCAAAGGAATTCCACATGATAACATTCTAAGACATATGTGGTCATAGTATAAATCTCTATATTGCTTTACAACTTTCCAAGATTTTGTTTCATCTAAAATTTCAATGAATATTTTCTATAGTATTCATCACAACTTTGATAAAGAAATATTTTGGAACCTCTCCATTAGTAAGAAATGTGATCAAATCTCTTGAAAGGGATGTTGTGCTTGACTTATATATCTTTCCACAAATTTCCAAGGAGTTGATACTTGGGTAATGAACATAATTTTCATCTCTTTCAACTTTTGTCATCGACTCTCGAAAATGGATTGTTTTACATGGAAATATTTTGTTAACAAAAAATGTTCCTTTGAATGCATAACCACTATAGAAAAGACAACACTTAATGATCAAGGGGAAGGCCTCTAAAATATAATTTCTTAAATGTTTGCCTTAAAATACATTTTTTGGGCATTTTGAAGCCAATTTTTTTTAGATTCAAAGTCGAAGTCATTTTTGTACGATACCCTTCTTGGGATCCTTAAGGTCAAGAAAGGAATAATGTTTTTGTGTCTAAATATATCCTCCACCAAATCAGTTCCTTATCCCAAAAGGATTACCATTCTTCCTTCAAAGCTTTCCACCAAATAGAAGATAATCAAATTGGCCATCATTACAAGCCTACAAGTCACATTCAAGTCAAATTGTTCATGTCGGCTGAAATGCATAGTGATCAATAAGTATAAATAGCCTACTATTTCACCATTTGAAGGAGATAAGTGAAGCATTCGTTCAATAAGTAAGAGAAACTACTACATGACCAATAAATGGAGAGGAAGTGAAGAATCTTAGAAGACTATTAAAGAGAGGAAGCTGAAAATGTGAATTACAGAAACAATTATAGGGATGTCAAAATTCCTTGTTGCAGAGATGATTACAAAAGGGTTGTGACTATTGAAGAAGTAAGGTCGATATTTTTGAAGTAGGAAGGTTGATGTTTTTGAAGTAGGAAGGTCGAGACTACCGTAGAAGGAGGTTAAATTTTTTTAAGTTGAAACAGAAAGAGCCAAGAACCATGATTATAGAAACAATTGCAGGAGGAACTAGTCTGGTGGTTGGAGTAAGTATATTTCTTTAGTCAAAGGCTGAAGTGTGTCTCAACCTGATTTAATCTAATAGAGAAAGAGTTGATTGAGGAATCTCAACTAAAGGAGTAGTTCAAGGAGAAGAGAAGAAAGGTATTATTCAAGGAAAGGAAGGCATCAACTCTTTTATTAACAATAAAATTAGAAGTATTGTAATAGATACGGTTGCATGAGGAAAATCTCTATCTCATGAGAATGAATAAAAGAAATAGGATCTCCTCCTTTGGAAAATGCATGAAGGCATGGCTTACATATTGATTGGATGAAATCAACAAAATATGTCCTCATATGGAATATGTGGTGGTTGAAAAAATGAAGGAACTATGACTAGAAGTTCTAGGGAACATTATGTGAAGAAAAGGAATTAAACTATAATCACAACAAGAGAAGATAAGTAGTCAACATCTTGTTATTTTTTTATATTGTTCTATGTTGTGTCAATTACTTCAGCCCAATTTACTTCTTCATTTAATAATGCATCCACTTATTAGAAATGTAACCAATCATAAATTGTAATTGAAGATAGAACAATATATCTAATGACAAAGAAGAAAACAGCACAACCATAAGAGACAACGGATTGGTCAAAGGCTAGGGAAAAACCCTTTCAAATCTTTTTCTTTATTAGATCTTCATAAAAAAAAATTAGTAGAGAGTACAATGAGGCCAAAACATAATCTTGCAGCAGATATTTTTAGAACAAAAACAGATTGCAGAACTACAAAACAGTAGAGAGAAACCCTTGATCCATCAAACCACTGAAGGAAATTTTCAAACCCTATATGCTCCCAACAAGGCAGAATGCGTGCATCCGAAACTTCTAGGACACTCTCTTAGCCACTGTGTGAGGGTTTTTGTGTCTGACCCGGATGCTCCCAGAAAGGTTGTATGCTCGTGTTTAGGGTAAAACTTACGTAGAACTCCTCCAAACCCCCAGATGCTCTCTTCTAGTTATTGTGAGTACATTTGGGAATTCTAGGACGCACCCTTCACCACTCTGTGCAAGCGTTCAAGGAGAAATACCATCTGATCTGCTTCTAAAACCCTGGACATTGTCTTCAGGATTCTGTGTGAGCGTCCGAGACGTCCAAACACTCTCTTAGCCACTATGTGTGTGCGTCCAGGGACAAAAAAACTCAATTACATGTGTTATTGAGAGATTTAATAGGTGTATTAATTCTCCTGCATCTATATGTCAATCCAGGCTCATAAGAACGAGTTGTATTGCGCTTTCTACATTTAGTTCTTGGTCATAGCTTTAATGTTTCTTTTATAATGATCAGCTAAGTAATGGAACACACAAATGATTGTAAACACACAACTCAAAAAGGAAATCAATTCATCTTGCTGACACATGTAGAATCAATAATCAAATTCAACTTAAAGAATTTGAAATCACTATAAACTTAACCTATTCTATTCTTGAACTAAAATCTGGACTCAAGTGAAGACTTAATTCTTTACCACAGATTCCACTTTAACAAACTATGAAATCGAATTCCCAATTAAACACACTCCACACATAACCTCAACAGTTTAAAGTTACATTTGAAATCAAAACCCTAATTTCTGGCTTTTACAATTTACACTTGAAAGAATTAAAAAATATAATCTACTTGCAATGGTAATTCAATTTTAAACTAAGAAATCAATCTTGCACTCAATAACTGTTCTTTGATTCAAACCCTAGAATGAGAAAGGATTCACATTAATTCCATTGTCTTAGCAAAAAGTAAAAGATCGTTATGTTAGGAACTAATCTGAATACTTTGTCTCATATACTTAACCAAACAACTCGTTCTCTCACACTCAACTAATCCACATACATATTACCTAATATGTAATAACCTTAGGAACAAGCTCAAATATCAAAGCCTAATTCTATTTTCAAGAATGAAAAGTAAATAAGACAACTATGAATTGCTATAAGATACGCAAAACTGTACTTAAGAGGCTATCCTATAGTTGCATTTAACATGAATCAAATCTCAAACTAAGCTAAAGAAAACCTACTTAAGATTTCAGCAAACCAACACTTTGTCTTCTTAATGAAAAAGGTAAATTACACAACTGATTGCAATGTTAACTACTTCAAAATATAACAAGCACACGTTATGCTAAGGCAATGCTAATGAAAATTACCTTAAGCTAGAAACTAAGATTTCAACCATGATTATCAAGATTTATCAAATTCTAGGCTACAGTACTACACTCAAGCACTCAAAACAAAGAAAAAGGAATCACACTGAAATCTAAATCACTCAATTTAACTTTCAAAATCAATCTGCTATCAAACCCTTACTTAACAAAATACAATATTCTAGCATTCAATCATCATGAAAGGAAAACTAAACGAAATGCGAACTCTCCTTATCAACCCAATGAAAGCTTGTCTGCAAACTGATGGACTTATCACTCTCCAAACCTATACTCTGTTTCCAAAATAATAGAAATTTGAGTTAAAAGTAGTCTTCTACCTAATCCAATCAATCAAAGAAAGAAACTATCCTCTAGTAACTAATTATTCTTAAATTATGTTCTGGAAAGTGACTTTGTTAAGGCTTAACACATGCTCTGCAAGTTATAAATGGAAAATTGAAAGTGGGATTAGTTATCTCAGAAACTCAATTATTATGAAACCAACTTCAATTGCCAGTTCTGGGATTTTATGCTAAGTTTTAATGATTTAATGAGATTGATCAGTCGATATTCCACATTGTGACTCTAATCCTCTTGTTGTATGATTCTCACACACAACATTCATTGAATATTTATTGAATTCAAATCAGTATCTATAATCGAACTTTTATGGAGGAATTTAGATGATTGTTATGCAATGCACTTGTTGTGTAATTCAGGCTTGTGACTTGGGTTGTGCCTACGATTGGGCAACACTACTATGTAGCAAGAAATAGAGAAATCACGCAGAGGCTAGGAAAGGCATTTTAAATCAAAAGTAAAGAATCAACGTGTTGGGTTTAAGATGCAATGAACAGAGGCTACTACATTCACCATTGACTTGCTTTGAAAACAAAAAATTCCCAAGAGAAATTAAAGATATGCATTTTTGTAGAAGATCAACTTGTAAATAATTGTGCAATCCAATCAAATGTAAATATTAATTAATATACTCGTTTTCCATCCAACCAAATCCAATCTTTTGAAAACTAACTCACTCGAAAACCAAAACAAAATATGTCACAAATGCAAAAACATTGTTAGGTAAGAAAAATGATTTCGGAGCTCTGGAAACAAATCAATCAAATTCTAGAAACTAAATTTAAACTCTTTCAGAACAATTCAGATGAATAAATTAAACTTAAAGCAATCAAATTGACTACTAGCTACAAAATTAAATTGCCCAGTCATGATGGGCCCTTGCCACTACTGAGTATGAAACTTACAGCAAAATGGAGAGAATCAAATGAGTATATTAAACATGTATAGCTCTTGCAAACATAATTTCCCCTTCAACGCAAAACCAAAGCCAACATAATTTCCATTCGATAAAATCTGTAGAACAAGAACAAAAGAGTTTGAATCATTTAGTATGTATGTGTGTATCTGGTTCTACATTGTTTCTACAGGATTTATAACCCATTCTATATATTACAATTTAGTAAAAATCAGATCATGGAGATGCCAATCGGATTTCCATTTTAATCTAGGATTAGCACTCAACGGTTTTCCACACAATTTCTAAATGAAGACCGAATTATGTTGTGGAGGCTTAAAGTTGGCTATGCATCATTTAATTTGATGAGGTCATTTTGACGATCACGCTCATCCTTAAGTGCAAATCTTCAAGTGCAATTTCCTAGAGTGCAATTTTGGATTGCTGCCTTAAGTGCAATTGTTAAATTGGAAACTAGGGCCAAACTCCATGTGGGTCGGCTTATTTATGGCAGCTGATATTTTTAATGGATCCCTCTTGTCGAGAGGTGTAGTATTGATCCAAATATCATCCGATTCCGATAAGTATTTATGGAGATATGAATTTATTTTGTTTATGTAATTATTATCAAGCCGACCAGCACTTATGTAGGCTCTAGAAGCCCAACCGACGTGTCTATTCATCATCCTTGTTTTGGTATAAATAGATGAGGATTTTATATCATTTGTACGCATTCTTGAGGTGATCTCCTCTCCACGTCTTGGGTTTTTGGAGAAGGAGAAAACCAAAAGAATGTGCTAGCCTAGAAGAAGCCCTAGCTACAGATAAATCTCTTATCACAGTCAACGTGTTGCCCTCAAAGTGATGCCCAAATTCGTGTCTATGAAATCATCTATACGTAGGCTATGATACAACGTAGCAAGATATTCACGAGTGAAAATATTCGGATGGTTTCACTGTAATAAGGATTCCACACAGACATGGAAACTCATGCACTCTATATGCTAAGATGGCACAACATGGAGATATATTGCACAACATTCAAAGGGATACATACATAGCTAGCCGCAGTACATACAGCCTAATACGCTGAGACACTAATACGTAGTCGTAGAAACTCTTATGATACATATCCACAACATATGGTGGAGATCTTACACGCTCTCCCATACGCAGTTCATTAGGACATCAATACATTGTTTACGTTGATGTTGTTCACATATACGCTGGTCCATACGTTGCTTATGAAAACGTTGTTCACATATACGCTGATGTTGTTCACATATACGCTGGTCCATACGCTGTTTATGAAAACATCTGTTCATATAATATGCTGGTCATTAATGATACTCATACGCAGATCATGGAGATTCTACGCAGGTCATGAAGACTCATACGCAGTCAATGATGACACTAATACACAGATCATGGAAACACTATGTTATTCATGATGATGTTCATTTATACACTGTTCATGGTTATTATACGATGCCCTAATCTATGCATTGGGTCATCGTTGTCCACATAGTAGTTGCAACGTTATTAGAAGCCGTTGTTCACATGGTAGCCGCACCTATCATAAAAGGTATCATAAAAGGTAGGTGTTGTGATGTCCAGCATGAAGAAGAGCCACAGTAAGGAAGACATCTTACCACAGAGATCCCAGGTATATGAAGCCAAGGAAGCTGTAGTTAAGAGCAGATATGCACTACAAGAAAAATGACGCCAATCTCAGGTGAGTACAGGTTCTTGGTGTCAAGGTGCTGAAGCATATATGATAAAGGGTTATGGAGGAAACCCTTGCAACCTTCACTTCGGACCTACCTGCACATGTATATAAATGAATATGGGTACCCTCTCAACAGCATGCTATCTCTAATTAGAGAAGGCTAATGATGATCTTAGTATGTCTATGAGTAGCATCTCGACATACTTGTAGGTGATGTCATCAACCGGATGAAGCTGAAGGATCTTAAGGTGCAGCATGATGGGCATAATAGTAAAGGGAAACACATGTAACATAATAAGGACAACATGATGTATGGGCAGCATAATGATGGGAGCATGAGCAGCATGATGGTGCTACACAGTAAGGTGCAGCAAACGGACGAGATGCAACACAATGATAGGTGAAGGAGTCACCTTGAGAATCAGTTGAAGCAGAATGTCTTCAACTGATCTCATCATTATACGAAATGATCTATGTTAGATCTAAATAAGTCAAAGTGTTGACTTCTGTTGTAAATGTACTCTCTCTCTCTCTTTCTCTGCTGAACTTTGAAGATAAAAGAAGATTTGATCAAAGGGTTTCCCCACACATTGTGGGCTTTGTCCCTAGCTCGCGCCACATCTTGTGTCCTCTTGTCTTGTCTTGTCTTCTGCGTTTTATATTTATGTTCTATCTGCAATTTATCGTAATGCTGATGTGATTGCTAACTATGAAAATTTAAATAAATTTCTCTAGCATAGAACATACCTAAACTCAACATGGTATCAGAGCTGAGGTGAAGACAATGCCCAAGCAAGAATGAAAGAGCCATCACCAAAGGCAGTTGGGACAAGACAAAAGGATCAATGGGTTCCTCATAATTTACCTAGGGTGAAGTCAAAGCAGAGAATGTTATCAGAATGGCGCAGCGGAAGATTCTGTTGGTTCAGATCTAAGGGTGGAAGGAAAGACAGATGCCTTGTTGAAATAAGTTCAGCCGTTATGCGAAGGAGTGTCCGAATGGCAGAGACACATCACTTGATGAAGATAATAATCATTCTTGGGACATATTCAATGATTAAAGCAATGACTGGTAATGCAGGTCATCAAGGAAATGGTCGACTCTTCCACGAAAGCAAGAAACTCCAGAATCTCTTTTATGTACCTGATCACAAGAAGAACCTGATGTCCATCTCGGAAATGGAAGTCAAAGGTTACAGGGTGGCACTTATCGATGGAAAGGTACGTGTTTGAAAATATATCTTGCAAAGATGTTTTGAGTTCTGGGTTGTATCAAGTTGCAGGAAGTCCATTGGGGACCATGCCTGTTGACTCAGCACCGGAGGTCTGTGAGTCAGATGATGATTAGGATGTCTAAATTCAAAAAGAGCATGAAGGTACATGTCTGAAATGTACCGAAGGAAAATATTATAAGGGGATCATTCCCCCCATGCA
>APFE030131893.1:60324-82771 GCA_000404065.3 Pinus taeda | reverse complement strand
TGAGAGGGGGGGTGAATCAGTATTATCTAATTCTTTTACCAAATCTTTCTTATTTATACTTTGAATTTATTTTTGCATACCAATACCATAAATAATGAGCATGATCAAGAAAATCAGACAGTCACATCAAAGAACACCAGATATAAGGTGGAAACCCAATGTGGGTGAAAACCACCTGCTGCAATATGTCTCTATCTTCTTTCAATTAGAAACTCCTTTTACAATGGTCTTGTACTAGTGTAGTCCTTTACCAGTACGCAGGCTGCAACCTGCAGAGAGCTACAACTCTCTCTCGTTTTTCCAGTCTCTCCTGGAAGGGAGCTACAACCCCCTACTTCTTTTCAAGGACCACTTTTCATAAATTTTCAAACTGGATCCATATACATCAAGTGCATGTAAGCTATACAGACAGCTGTAGTAACCAGATCAACAATAACAGAACAGAGACCAGAACATCTTATCAACAGAAAAATTCAACCAACAGAAGACCTTAAATCAGATACGCATCTTTCTTTTTACTGGCCTGCGTTGCTACGCACTTCACCCTCTGTCTCACTGCGTATACCCGCAGATCTTCTTCTGCTGAGCTGCGTGCCCACGCACTTCTCCTTTCACTGATCTGCATATAGTATGCACCCAATTGTACTATCGCGCCGCGTACTTCCACAGCAGGTACGCACCCAAGAGAATAATCGCGCTGCGTGCTGCTACAGAAAGCACGCACCTGAACCACAGTCGCCCTGCGTACCCACGCACTGAACCTTTGTCATCCCTGCGCACCCACGCACTGAACCTTCGGCGCTCCAGCGTACCCACGCAGCAAACCTTCGGCGCCTCTGCGTACCCACGCACTGAGCCTTCGGCGCCTCTGCATACCTCGACCAAGGGCTGAAATAAAGTCAGATGCTCAGATCTGAACTCGCGCTCAAGAGATAACCCTTCGCAGATTCGCTTCTAACTTCTCCTTTATAGATCAATCTTTTAAGACCAAGAACCCAAATAAATAAGATCTTAAGATATTCAATCACTCAAAAGATACCCAAGCCAAATGATCTCCTTGGCTTTATATAGGCAAGCTCTTCCTCAAATCAAGGATCAAGGGGCTCAATAATAATAATAAAATAAGCAATACCACGGACCAAAACCATGATAACCCAATACTGTTGGCTAAATACCATGAGAAACCCCACGTGTGGGCGCTTAACTGCCTTGGAATGTGTGCATTGGGGTACGCACCTAATGGATGGATAATCCGCGTATTTGGACGCGGTCCCTGCATGGTATGCCTACGGGTACGCACCTCCTGAACTGTTCTCCTGCGTACTTCTTTATTTTTATCAACATGAATGGGTGTTGCCATCAAGTACAACACCAGAACCATAATGCGAACAATCTCCTGGTGCGTAAGCACCATTGTAAGCATGAAATAACATGGTCATAGTTCCATTATCAAGGATATTACCTCAAAGTAAATTAACCCCCTCCCCCACCCACCCCACCCCCCCCCCCCCTCCATCCCTTGCTCCCTCCAAAAAAAGATTTGAAAACTCCAGAGAATGGGATTCCTCTAAACGCATTACTACCCCAAGGATTAAAGACTCCTCCAAAAATAATATTTCCCCTAGACATTGTAGGGAAAAATATACCCCCCTAACATGTTTCCCAAATATAACTAACCCATGCTAGAGAGTGTGACCATAGGAATAGATGAACAAGGTGGAAACCACACAAATCCTTTGGGTTGACTCAGTCTTTCCCCCATTCTAAACACATATATTAACAGAGGTAGGGACACTAATAGACTTAATAAACTTGTCAAGGTTAATTAGCAACCAATGGGATGCCCCAAAGTGAGTATGGAGATGTTGTCAAAATTATAGGAATGGAACCTATCACATTGATTAGTGGTAAATAATACATCACAAAGGACACTCCTGAAGAGGATGGCGATGAGGTACCCATTTCCCCCATGGTATAAGAATCACTCTTGCCATGCATTTGATGAGATAACTAAGAAAAAGGCTTGTATAATAGGCACTCAATTGTACAAATATGGGTTCAAGAGGGTTAGTTAAAGGTGGGTTGACATGTGGTGGCAAACTTTCCTCTACAACTTCAAAAATAACGTGGTCCACCCCCATAGAACCAAATTTATCCCTCCAAAATTGGGTTTTATCTAATCCCTCTAATAACAGAGTAATCCTATGTATATATTGTGGTTGAACCTCCTCTTTAGGAAAAAAATTTAGTAATATTTGAGAACGATTGATAATTTGGTCAGCCAATGTGAACATATGTTTATTTATGTAATTAATTTTAGACATTCCTATGGTCAACTAGACTTGGACCAAACAAGACAAACTATAAATTCCCTCAAAGATACAATAGGAAAACCAACTAAAAATGTACCTCCTGAAAGCCAAGATGCTTGAGGAGATGAAACCCGTAAGGACCTTACACCAACAAATCACTAGAGAAGTAGTTACCCAAAAATCCATATGCCATTCTTGAATGGTGCAAGTGACCTTGATGGGGTTAAGCATCACCATCCAAGACCACTAATATGGTGATTAACGTCCACCTTAGGTACCATGGGGACTTCCCACCCATAATATGTAGGAAATACCCATAGAATATAGGCCACTTTTGTCACCACCTTACAACCAAATGACTGATAGAACATGTGTGTTCAGAACCATGCACATAGGAAGGGTAACTAAGCCCAAAACCTCTAGAGAGATACCTCAAAGTGAGTCATACACCTCTTGCAAAGATTCCCTTATAACACACAATTTAGCGAACACCTGTAGATTGAGAGTGGAGATGCCACTCCACAGGTTCTTTCCATGAATATGTGTTTAAATCCTATGGAATAAGATAATTTTTGCAAGCATCTAATGTGAAAATGGATTTACACTCGCTAATAGATCTAGTTTCAGTTTCATAGCCTTGAAGAGTTTCCTCTCCAAATCTTACTTCAAGGCTCTATAAACCTATGCTAATATTGTTTCGCTATAACTCTAAACATCTAATTCATTTTATTGAAACTTTACTTTAGGTTATTAATTAATCAAGGGTACAAAGTGCAATTGATATGGTGACAAAAGAGACTCAATACCAATCGAAAATGAAACTATATGAAAAATGCAATTTTGTTTCCGATTTGATGAAAAATACTAAGGGTGGGTAAAGAATTTCTTTCTTTTTCCAAGTGATAAACAAAAACCTGACAACCAATTTCAATGATGTTTTTTATACTCTCAACATTTATATGACTAACTAAACCACTAAACAACTTATAACACAAAAATAAACACTCTTAAAAATGTTGAAGAAAGAGGCCCAACAAGCACTCAAGAACTCAAAACTAAGGATTTGCAAATGAAAAACATGAACTATGGCTTATCACGGTTTAACAAACAACAATATCTCACTCAAAGAGAGTTTCAATTTGCAGCTCATTGTAGCCAACTAGCTAACACAAACATAGAATGACCTAGATGCAAAAAAAATCCAAATCCCAAAGAAAGGAAACAAGACCTAAGAGGGCACACAACTTGGATTTCTTCATAACTCAATAAATAAATTATGTCACAAATACTCACAAAACCATCTAGATCAAGTTCATAATGGCACTCAAGTAGAAGAAAAACCAGTCATTACTGGAAGCATGAAATGATAAATCAAAGTTGCAAACAAGATAATAGATCTCACAAATAAAAAGGGAAATCAAGCCAGATTTGATCAGATATAGGAAGAGGATGAAAAATATAAGGCACATTTAGCATAGCTTACAATGAACCCTATGAAGAGTTTCCCCAATAAGGAATCATCATTCCCAGGTGATATAGACTGGGTACCAAGTTGCTCCAAAGACCACTCATAGGGAGAAACTAGCAGTAGAAAACACTATATAAACCCCTTACACAGAGTGACTTTTCCCATGGCCAATATTAAAAAGAAAAATTAACTCAAATATAACCAAACTCAAGCAAATTTATCCTTTATTAGGGCTGTATAAGGTTTAAATCAAAATATAGATACTCATCAATAGGTAAAAACTAAGGATCAAAACCAAGGAAGGAGGATTTAAAACACTAGGGAAAGACTCCCTACTAGAGTCTCCAATAATGTTAGTTTGAATTTCACTTATAGGATAAGGAGTTTTTTCTCCACTAATCTCATCTAAAGATTGTCCGAATATTGTGTTACTGATACAAATGAACTATCAAAACCTACTTCAATAGCACATCATTCAGAGGAACATATATGTGTACTGAATTAGGTTGGTGTAGTTTGCATACCACGTACAGTTGTTGGAGACCTTGCTTCAATCCAAATATCTCACTCAAAGCTTCTTGATCTAATCCCATACACACATACACCGCCAAACAAGATGAGGTTTTCCTCTGTGGGAGGAAACTTAGCATGCATTAGAAATAACCAAATCATATTCATATATGAAAGATCACGATTTCCTTTCACTAACCACAATAATATAAAAATACATGATACCTCGATTTATGAATGGGATCTCCTCCTTTCCTTGGCACTCATCTTCCCTCGACTTATAATAAAAATGGGCTCAGGTCACATGTAAGAGAAGTAAGTTCTAGCAAAAAAAACACTAGAATTTGAGCTATTCTCTATATCTTCCCTTATCCTCTTGAGAGGGTATCATAATATAGGATTTTCCCAAACTCAGGAGGATGTATTTTGACATCTAAGGCCATGATAAGTTAGGAAATTTCTATAATAATTAACACCTAGCCAACTTAGGATCAAGTGGGTTGAACTGATCTCCTTAGGAATGACCTACTGTAGAAGTTTGACCTCCATTGTTTCATGCTAAAGAAATGTTGCATAATTAAGTGCTAGGTTGTTCTGCTCCAACGGAATGAGGGGTAATAGAATGGAAAGCCTATGGGAGCAATGGATTAGTAAAGAAGCATAATCAAGGAGAAATAAAGATGCATTTAGACCAACAACTTTAAGAGGTTGAGGTTAGATTCCTCTATGTGACATAAAGTGGTAAAAGGGGCTATAATGGTAGGAACTGTAGAGGGAGGAAGAACATACTTTACAGGAAGAAACAAGAAAATTAGAGGAAATAGTGCAAATAAAAACGTAGGAAAAATATACCACTATAGGATGAAGCAATTCAGGTAGAATCATAGGAAAAGACATCACAAGCAACATCATATGAAGAGGTAAAAGTACCTTATCCCCAACAACAAAAAAATATAGCAAGGGACTTTTCACATGCAACCTTAGTAGGCCAAAGAAACTAGATCCTCATAGAGAAACAAGGAATACAACCTACAATTATAGTTGGAACTTCTACCTGAAGATGGTTATAGCCAAAATATTTAAGGCTCCCTCCTAGGGGGAAACTGTTACTTGTTCATCTCCTACCCCATGTAATGTTAGAGACTAAGAAAACAAAAATAGAGACATACAGGTGGAAAATTATAGCAATAGAAAAAGGAGTTAGGGGTGTAATCAAGCTAGAACATGAAATTTATCAGTTCAAATAAGAGATGACGATCATCAAACTTCAAGAGGCCAACATTAGGGAACACATAGAAAAGGAAAAAAATCAATTGACATAATAGCTACAATAGGGCGAATCAACAAGAATAGTTAGTAGCAACTAGTTGAAAAGTATGGAAACTAATATAGCGAACATAACCTACTTATATATAGAAATGGCTAGCAAGAAACAGACAACTAGGACCTATAATTTGTTTTTAAAGGAAAAATGGTGCAAGTTCCAAATATCGTATTTAGCACAACAAAGACAAATTCATATACACACTACTAATAATGGACTTCATTAGATTATGCCAGTGTCATAACATTAAAGAGAAATCCAGGCTATGTGAATTGTATCTACACCACATGGTGTTGCCCAAATCACCATCCTGGGACCCAAACCCCTATATAGGGGATGCCGAACTTATAGCTCTAGCCTCCTAGCTAAGGCATGAAGAAATGAGAGCAAAGGAGGTGAAGAAGATAATAAAATAAAAAGTGACCACAATTTTATGGAAAAATGAAAAGGTAACTAACCCTCTAACTATCATCACAGTGCACAACATCCATATGGAGGAAGAACATGTGGCTTAGATCTAGAGATAAAGACAAAAAGAGGTTATCCTCCACTTTGAGGATATGGCTAGAATATTGGAAGATGAAGCCATACAAACATGTCAAATAAGATGGTAGGATATACCTTATAGCCTACAACCAAAAGAAGTCCACACACCCACCAAGCTATGCAATTCCTTGTATAGGACACCATTCTACAAAAAGGATATTTTGAAGGTTAGATATACAATGGATTGGATTGAGACTCAATCACCCACTATTGCTAAGAATAATAAAAGGAAAGAAGAGCTAGAGGAGTGCAGAAGAATAAAGAATGCAACAAGATTTTATCTTCCAAAGGAGTTATGTAGATATATAACATGGGATTCTAGGAAAGCTACCAAGGAGATGGGAGAACAACAACTAAAGGGCCAAGAAGATTAAAAGGGTACATTTTCCTAAGAATGGGTAAACATATAAGCAAGGGGTATGATGCACCCTTGAATTGTATATTTAAAGGCCCATCTATAACCTATATCACCTTGCAAGAACATGCATCTATGACCTTGAATAGTATCCATTTTGATAGTTTACATGTTATTCCTTATGTTGAGTGTGTTTTTAAGATATTTAACCATACTAATGACTTGGGTGACCCTTGGCAACTTTAGCATCTTGGTTAGTTAGGTTTTTTAAGAAGCAACAAGTTCCTCTAGTAGCCTTCCAACAACCTACCATGAAGATAGGGTTCATGTCCGATCAGCTGCCAGTATGCACTTATGGGCCTACTAAAAAATAGGGCTTATTAGTAGTTAGATAAGAGTTGATTATGCAATAATTTCTAGGGAAACCACAACCATGATTGTAGGCATTTTTTAGGGAATGTAACCCTCTTGTTGAGGAGGTGCCCCCCTCAATATTTTGTATAAAAGGAGGAATTGAAATAGCTGAGAAAGTGATTTTTGAGGAGGAGAAAAAATATTGTTGCTATTTATAGTCTTCTAAGCTTTTACTTTCATACTTATGGAATGTCAATTTTCCATTAATAGAGAAATAATTTATTTTAACAAGCATTTCATGTTGATTTCATTTAGGTTCCTGCGCGCCTTGGGGAGGGCCTACCCATAGGTTCTTTAGAAACAATTTTCTATCTTTTGCACTTTATTTCCATGTTAATTTATTAACTTGCCATCATTTATTTTGTTGCTTTTGTCAAGTACAATGAATTGGTATAGTTTTATGTTTTATGTAGATGCTTGAAATTTGATGCTCCTTAGTTGTTGGGTGGTTATCATAGTTTTCATGAATGAGAATCAACCTAATTAATAGATTTTTATCCCCCTTTCATCGTATTGTTTTAGTTATATCAGTTGTGGAAGTTTCCTATAAAATTATAGGTTTTCCTATAGAATTATAGAGCTTCCTTTAGAACAGGTATGAAAGCTTTCATTTTACATAATTTCTTATGGTTTTATGTTGTTCATTTGAAAGAACCTTGATTGATCATTTTAGGAATGATTTAGTGAATGAGGAGAGGTTAAAGAGAAAACTATCACATTTATAGGATTTCCTTGTAGGATTACAAATTACCTTATTGTTGTTTTGTTATTTGGTTTGATTTTCTTTCCTGCAAAAGTAGAGTAGAGATGATTTCCTTGCAAGTATAGTGTAGTTATTTTATTTCAATTAGCATAGCCTTTAATTCCTGCGACTTTACTTTCCTATACTTCATTTCTTGTAGTTTTACTTTCTTGTCCCTGTTGTTTTGTTTCTACTATTTCAATTTTGGCACTTAAATTCCTACATTCTCATATCCTACACTATTAGGACTTGTTGAGTGACTCTTGAGCAATATGATCACCCCTTCCACTTTATCAAAAGGACAATTGCTTCCATAGGTTAGTATGCATTGAGAAAAAGAAACAACTATGACTTGCATATATGATGCATGATACCTCTTAAGTTTGTATAACTTCAAGTTGGCATATTAAACTTAAAACCTCCAAGACTACAACATTGTTATTGGAATATTGAGAACCATCAATACCTCCACCCTTCTTGATAAAATTAAGATTTAATTAGCCATGTTACGTTGTCTTATTGTTCTTAGAGCTTCATCAGTGAATAACCAATTTGAAAAATGATAATCCCTGGAAAACTAGCACTTGAGAAATATCATAACAATATTCTCAATGAATAGTTAAATCATGAATTAATAGTTCATATCACACCATTACTCGTTCAATATCAACAAAATTTTGTCTCATAGTAATCTAACTATCAGACAACTCACCAATAATTCATATTCATACATACACATCACAATTTAGTATAAAAAATTAGTAAAAATATGAGAAAACTATCACACAACTCACCAATAATCATATTGGTACATACACATCACAATTTAATATAAAAATTTAGTAAAAATAAGAGAAGGAAAAAGAGTTTTCAGATCACTCTATGTGGGGAGGTTTCCAAATTTGCCATAGGAAAAAGAGGTTTCAGATCCCCTATGTAGGGAGGTTTCCAGTTTTCCATTCCAAAGGGATCTGCCAACCCTCAAGAGCAATTCATCCTTCCAAAATTTATCCTTGGGATAACGTTATAAAAATTATGAACCCTTTCTTTGCATTATACATTTACTACAACTCGCATAAGAGTAGAACATTGAATCACCATAGTGTATGATTAAATCCTGCTCTTCTTTGATATGCAGCACGCTAATAACATGCTATCCGAATTTTTTAATCATCAATAAAACTATATTAGCGGAAACAATTTTCACATTGAAAAATTAAAAAGTCATTGTACATTCCGTGGACAGGAAGGGAGCCTTTAATAAACTTTTATTAATTTTCGTTCGAATTAAATTATCTGAGAGTTTGGTCATATTATTCCTCATGTAAACGTGGAAAGATAGAGATATTGTAGTAGGGAAAATGGCAAATCCCTTTTAACAAGTCAAATAAATTTGAATTTCCATTTCTTATGAAAATCTCCACCATTCTTATGAAAATTTCCATTGCTTGAATCCCCACCAGACACGTCTAGATGACAAAGCTATAGTGACAGAGTATGATAAGTTTTTTAAGATTATTTCACATTTCAAATATATTTGCAAATTCTAAGTATATAAAATTAGATAAGTTAGATGTTTAAATATGAGAAGTCACTTTCCATCTACCAAATTTTCTAATTCAAAATATTTGTGATCTTTTCCCTTCGCATTTTAATTTTTTTAGTTTTTTTTTTTCAATTTCTTATTTTATAATATTTTCCTCTCCCAAAAAATATCTAATATTTTATTAGATATAAAAAGACTATATCTTACATCGGTTTTCATAATATTCTACATAATACTTATACAATATTAATCTACCCTATTGAACTTTTCCTACGTTCTATGGGCATAGAAACACCCATGAAAAGCTTTAGGTCCTAAATATGTTTAGAAGCATATGTTGCTTATGATAATTACTAACTTAAATGGAAAATCAAACCAAACCAACGCTAAATCTATTTATATTAATACCAACTTTTTATCCAATCCCAAATGCATGCATGCACTCATAACTATTTAATTAAAATAAAAATCCCATCCTCTTCTCGACCATGATTACAAATATAGGCAAATTAAAATTTGTTAAAAATGCTATGTATAGAAAAGTGCATATCTCTTATCCCATCTTCGCATATGTTTGCCTAGATTTGAAACTAGAGCAAAAGGATTATTGTTGGTAGATCTTACCTTAGGATCTACTAGACTATAGATCGAAAATGAAAAACAATTTCCCTTAAGTATTTATGTGCACAATCCTTTCATAAAAGTAGAAATAAAGGAAGGATTAATCACCTAGTTATCGTCGCATGATGGTGTAGACAAGATTCAACAACCAGAGATCACCCAAAGGTACTCTTCACCTGAAGATACCACTCTAAAACTCAAAATATATCTCCTACACATAACCATAGACAAATGAGGACAATACCTTTCCGCTAATCGAAGGCAAGTCACTGTACACAATAGAATCAAATCATAACATAAGAATACACATTATGATCTTGTATACAACAATATGTAAGAGAGGGAAATAACTCAACAGTTTATATAAATGAATAATAAAGAAAATACAATTACCTTGGAGGAATGGCACTCCTCTCTGGTTCCTCAATCTTAATCCTTCCTTCACTTAATAACATGAATTCGACTCATCTATGCATCATGTAAAGGCATGTTGGTGAAAATTCTTCAACATAATAGTACAATAATACTCTCTCTTTCTCTAATTTCTTTCACCCTTGAGAAGGTTTGGTCATATTGGATCTTCTGAGATTTGGTAGGATGTTTGATCAACTATGGCTAAGAGGAGTTAGTAAGCTTCTCTAATAATTGACCCTAAGCCAAGTCATGACACCCTCATTCGGGCTGATCATCTTAGAAAATCCAAATTCTAGAACTTTGAGGCATCATTGCTTCATGCACAAAGGCATGCTATGTAGCTTAAAGTAGCCATGATATGATGTACATTGACAAGGAGTGATGATACATAGGTTTATAAGGGATAAAGATTGACAGGGTATCTATTGAGAAAAAAACAAGGGTGAAGGAGATGCACTTCAACCTCCAACTATTGTGAGTTTAGCTAGCGTTTCTCTCAACATAATTTAGTGTCAAATAGGGTTATAACAAATGCCCCATAATGCAATATGCCACAAGAGAAATCAATGACTAGAATGTACTACAACTAGTTAACAAAAAGAAAGGATGAAATCATTAATTAAATAACCACATTGGATCAACCCTGACAACCAAGTCTCAATCATAAATAGAACATCCCAAAGGTGGGCTTACATGTTCTTGGTACAAATTAGAATTGAACATGGACACAAAACCAATACGTTGTGGATCTATGGCATGAAATGTTAAGGCATAGCCACAAAAAAAATAGTGGATCCATCCAATAAATAAAGGGATCACAGCCACCAACAAATACAATGTGGATCTATGTCACTGTAGGACTATGGACACATAGAAGAGAGTTTCCTAGGTGCAGTCCTCAAAGTACTTAATATGGTACAAAATCCATCACAACTTGGGAAGGGTGTCATATAAGAGTGATATTTCCCCAAGCCCAAGGTATTTATCTCAATCTCGATGGTACAAATCTACGTCATGCAAATAGATGAGTTAATGTCAAGCATGGTAGAAACTGCTTGATACCATTCATTGAGGTATATGATTAATAGACATGAGGAACTATTAGGAAAAATACTAAAGGGGGGGGGGGGGGGGGGGGTTGACTCAGTATTTTTAACTTTTCATTTCTTATTAGAAATCGTGTACATTGGTTATTCATGCAACCACCGTATGTATGGGATTCTTGTGAATGTAAACAATGTATATCCATTTAACTTAATTTGGCATATCTTTCATCAATGAGTTAACTTAACTAATGCATTATTAATTCATTCAGCATTTAGAATGCAGTAAAGAACAGATAAATCATAACACATAAGAAACACACATAGAACACCAAGATTTTAGGTGGAAACCTAATGTGGGAGAAAACCATCGATAACATTGTCTCTATCTTCTTTCTGATTATAAAAAAAAAATATTCATTACATTCTATACTAGTGTGGAATTTACTAGTATGCATGCACACACCTCTAGGAGGCTACAACCCCCTAAACTCATTTACCGACTGCTACCGGAAGGGATATCCTACCAATGATTTGAATGTTGCAACCTTCAGCACTTTGTGGACCAATTTTCAGAATGTTTCAGTCTAGATCCACTAGTCAAACAATCATCAAACAACTTGTAGTCCATTTTTCATTAATTTTTCATACTTGACCGACAAAAACAATAAGTCCAAAAAAATAACCCAACGGGAATATTAAAACACAAATATGAACCACTAAATCTCTATAAATCAATTGAATCTTTGAAGCATCAAGTCACTGAATCTAGAACCGAACTAGAACAAATGAACTTCAAAATATATATGCGATTTTTCTCAATACAACCTATGTATATACATGCTTATTCTATATAAAACCTGAGTACAAAACTCAAATTATTGAACACCAAATCATTTAGCTCATTGTAACACTCAACTACTCACTGAACCAATCATAGATCATTGAACCAATCACAGATCATTGAGCCAATCATAGATCACCATATTGTGGCATCATTACCAATCAATTTCCCAATCCACAATCAACCCATCCAACACTGTCAGACACAGATCATAGAGACATCATTCACAGACAACAACAAATAGAACAAATATCATCAACATTTTTCATCAAACAACACTACAAACCCTAACCATATAAGACTCAGAATATATATACAACAGTTATTAAGCAGGACATCATATATATGCACTTATACTGTGAGACACATGCGTACAGATCTCAAAATATTGAAAATAACTTCAAGGAATATATACACGACTATCGAGAAACATCTATGCATATGTGCGTGACTATTCAGAAACAAAATTGTGTACAAATTTGAAAATTTTCATTGCAAATACAATTCCCATTCCGCAAACTTCACTATCACATGTTCAAATTACAACATCATTATTGCCACAGATTTACCATTTTTAGCTATAATTATAAATAGATCAAGCAATTGTATTCATTAGTCTTTACTACACTTTCAGATCTATCAAATCTAAGTCTTCTCCTTGCTTCTAGGTGCACACTTGTCTCATATCAAAGCACATATGAATAACTCATTCAATTGCACACATAACACCTTGATCTCCATCTCCTTATATAGTTTTTGTCTTAGCCAATACCTTAGGTAAATCCTTTGGTAATGTTGTCAGTATTTTTTGACGGGATCAACTGAACGATGCCACTCCTATTACTATGGGACAAAACCATGGTAATGACCCCTGGTATCCATATTTCCATGATTTGAATTATGTTTGTTATTTTTACTCAAAATACCTATGTATTTACGCAACCCTTTTTTATAGGAACTGTGTATACTTTCTCAAACTTCACTTTTGTCATTCATTTCTCGTTGAATTTCCATTTCTCTATCCATATCCTCTGTAGGATCTGTACCAATATGCACGAGTTCCATAATCATCATACTATCATATTCTTTACATCTTTATCAAGTAGATTTCCATCAAGGACAACACATTATCCATAATGCCAAAAATCCCCCCCTTTGGACTTGATGGCAACCACTTTGGTGTTTGGAAACCATCTACAAACACACTTGCAACCACCAAGACTTCTCTATAAATACCTCTCTCCAAACACTAAGTCTTCTCTCCCCCTTTGACATCAAGGGAAAAGGATTGAATTAGGATGAATGAAGTACTTCCTTAATTTCTTAAGGTCTAATATGTTGAATCTACATATTGATGATGCTCCTCATGAGCATATGCTAAACTTGATGAAGATATTCAAAAGAGTACAAGACTTTGTGACTCAAAATATGAATTTTCCTATCACCAATGACTCATAATTATATTAGACACCTTAACATATTGGATTTACAGATTGGACCCAAATTTTACATCAATGTCCCAACATAATGGGATTACATACATGACATGACTTGATCCCAATAGCCCATTCATGACTGAATTTTACAATGATTTTCACATGGGTGTTTTCATGACCTTTACATCAAGAGACATATATGACACTTAAAACCAAAAACAGGGGCCTCAATAGTGAGGTAGAAAGACCTCATTACTTATCAATAACTACCATACACCATATAGGAGTCTGCAACATAGTCATTTGATAGCAGCAACATAGGTAGTAGCATGATCATCTTCAATATGTGAGATAAGAAATTGTAGGCATCATTCTTTCCTCATTAATTGTATAAAGAAGAATCAACAATCAATAATGTAGTTGTAGCATAGCCCAAAAAGAAGTACTCAAGAAATCATAATTCCAACAATGAAATGTTAGAAGCATGGAAAATTCTCCCCCTCAAGGTATGTGAACTTCTCACCATTAACTTTGATCACATCCATCTCATCAACCAACAAATGTACCAAAGAACCATTTCAGAAACAACAATATAAGATCAAATCATAACTTTATCACGAATCAATAATCATTTCTAAGCAACATAACATAAGTATTAACAGTCTGAAACAAGTCAATATCAGAACAAAAAATCCAATAATAACTTATGGAAGCATATAAGAAGCTCCCCTTGAATTTGTGCCACTTCCTTTTCATTGTTGAGAAGCTTATGTGACTATCTAGATGTAAGGCCACATATACACGCGATTATCTTTCATAAGATCCACGTACATAAAGTAAATTTCTAGTGATTATAGCTACAACTTCCCCTGAAAATGTCATGCATGTAAGAACAATTGGCAGAGTGAAGAGGAAGGAATCATGCCTAATTTTTTTCTGAGATACTTAAAGGAATCATATGGAAGAGGCTTGGTAAATAAATTTGCAACTTTCTCCTTTGAAGGAACATATTACAACTTGATTTTTTGTTCAAGAACTTGTTCTCTAAGAAAATGGTATTTGATTGGGATGTGAATTAGTTTAGGAGTGCATGACAGGAATTTTAGAGGTACTTATGGCACTAGTGTTGTCACATAGAATATGTATAGGTTGAGAGAAAGCGACTTGATGGCTTGCAATTTTCGTATCATCCATAGAAGTTGAGTACAACAAGAGGCAACAACAACATATTTTTCTTCAACAGTTGATAAAGCAATAGAAATTCATTTCTTACTGAACCAAGAAATTAAGTGAGGACCCAAATAGAATTATCCTCCACTAGTACTTTTGTTGTCATCAACATTGCCTACCTAGTCTACATCTGTGTAAGTATGATGTACAAAATATGCATTTTGGGATACCATAGACCAGAAACTTGAGTTCCTTGCAGATACTTAAATATCCTCTTGACTGCTTAGAGATGATTTTCCTTAGGATTTGCTTGAAATTGTCCAACTATGCCAACTAAATGAATAATGTCTAGTCTTCTACCTGTACAACAGATCAAGTTGCGAATCATAGATTTGTATTCAGATTGATTAACTGTAGGATAATCATCATTCTAGCTTAGATTACACTCTGCTACCATTGGTGTGCATACAAGTTTGCAATCTTCCATTCCATTTTTCTTCATAATCTACTTGAGATACTTAGTTTGAGAGAGAAAGATACCATTTTTAGTTTGATGAACTTGAAGACCAAGAAAGAATGTTAGCTCACCAAGTAAATACATTTCAAATTCTTGTTGCATAGTTGAAGAAAATCCTTGACTCATAGATTCAACATTGCTTCCAAATATGATGGCATCTACATAAACCACTACTATTAAAAGTTTGTCTTCGCCAAATTTTATATACAAATTTCTATCTACAGATCCTTTCTTAAACCCTTGTTGTTGAAGATACTTGTCAAGACGATAATACCATGCACTAGGAGATTTTTTTAACCCATACAATTCCTTCTTTAGTTTGCAAACAAGATTTCTATCATTTCCAAGTATGAATACTTTAGGTTGTTTAATAGATCCCCATTTAAAAATGCAGATTTAACATCCATTGGTATACCTTAAAGTTATGAAAGCTAGAAAATGCAAGGAACATTCTTATGGCTTCAAGTCTAGCTATAGGTGTAATAGTATCTTCAAAGTTTATTCCTTCTTTTTTAGCATACCATTTTCATATAAGTCTTTCTTTATTTTGAATTACTTGTCCATTTTCATTTAATTTGTTCTTAAAAATCCACTTTGTCCCAATTACATTTTTATTATGAAGCCCTGGTACAAGTTCCCATGTCTCGTTCTTTTCTATTTGTTCAAGTTCTTTGTGCATTTCTTTAACCCAACATTCATATTTGCTTGCTTGATTCACAATCTAAGGTTTAACTACAGATCATAAGGCTAAGTGACTAGATGATCCAGCAAAAGTTCTTCTAGTTTGTATTCCTGCTACCTTATCACATAGAATTTGAGATTCAGGATGATTTTTCAGAACATACCTTGATGGAGTCTTTTCTGTCATACCTATATTTCCATTTCCTTCTTTTGATGCTTCTCTTTCTTCTTCTCCTATAACTACTTGGATTTTAGTAGGGAGAGTTCCATCATCTAGTTGTGCTTCCTTTTTGGTACACATGGATGCTTCATCGATTACAACATCTATAGTTTCAACAATATTTTGAATCCCTTTATTATAACATTTATATCCTTTTCTTCTGGAAGAGTAACCAAGCAAGATTCCTTCATTAGCTCTGCATTCAACTTTTCCAATCTTATCATCATTTTCCTTTATGAAACATTTTCTTCCAAAGATTATAAAGTGTTTGAAAGTTGTAGGCTTACCATACTAGAGTTCATATGGAGTTTTATCATTGCTTATTCAAACATGAGCCTTGTTAAGTATATCTCTCGTTGTCTGTATTATTTATCCATAGAAGGTGTGAGGTGTTCCAGACTCATCAAGCATGGAACACACCATTTGTTGATTTTTTCTGTTCATATTTTCTGCCACTCCATTTTGTTGAGGAGTTTTAGTTATGGAAAATTGTCTTTGATACCATGTTGTTCAAAAAAATTGAAAAATTCATTTTATATAAAATCTCCTCCTTTATCAGATCTAAGAAATTTTACTTTTAGATCCAATTCATTTTCCACCAAAGCTTTGAATATTTTTAACTTTTCAAATGCTTCATCCTTATGCTTTAGTAAACAAACCCAACACATTCTTGTAAAGTCATCAATCAATAACATGAAGTATTTTTCACCACAAGGAGACTTCTTTCTCATAGGTCCACATAAGTCAGTGTGAACAAGTTCAAGGGGTTTACCTGAAGTACCTTCTTTAGATTTAAACTAAACTTTAGATTTCTTACCAAATTGACATGATTTTCAAATGTTATTTTCAAGTGGAGAAATGTTGGGAAATTCACGAACTGCTCCCATCCTGCTTGATTTGTATAATTAGGAAAATATGAGGTGCCCCAACCTTTTCTTCCAAATCCAACTTTCTTCAAATTTGCTAAAAAAAGTTCTCTTTGTCGCCATCTAGGATATAAAAATTTCCTGGAGTTCTTGTTCCCTTGATTATGATCTTACCTGTATTCAAATTTCTTACCATACAATTCTTTGATCTGAAAATAACTTCATGCCCTTGATCACACATTTGACTAATGCTTAACAAGTTATGTATTAGCCCATCAACAAATAATACATTCTCAACCTTAACCTTTTCTTTTAAAAACATAGATCCTTTTCCTTTAATGGTAGCAGGTGAGTTATAACCAAAAGTCACATTCTTTTCTTTTTGAATTTCATTAAAAGAAATGAAATTATCTCTGTCACCTTTCATATGCTTTGAACACCTGTTGTCAATGTACCATAGATTCTCTTGATCTCCTGCATATAATGCTAGACCACAATTTTTAGAAGAAGTAATTTTCTTTTTTCATACCTTGGGTGGTATTGTCTTCTTTTCATGTTGATAAGATGACTTCATACTTATTTTGCATTCAGTTTCTTCATGACCAAAGTTATTGCAAATAGATAATTTGATTTCATTTTGAAAAGGTGAGAAAGCATTATAAGAATGTTTTTTTGTCCTGGTTTCATTTTGTTGTTTTCTTTCTTCTCTAGTCATAATCATTTTATAAGCAACACAAGTGAAAGACTTTGTGACCAAAGTTGTGGCAAGTGAAGCATTGGCCATTGAAGTAAGAATACCTGGAAGTATAATACCTTATTAACTGGTTTTCCCTTTATTAATTGGAAGGTTTTTTTGCATGAGAAATATTTGATCCTTCATTCTTTTGTTGAGTCATAAAATTGTAGATTTTTGTACATGTTTTAGAAGATTCCATAGGTTTTGATGTTTCACCATTTTGATTTGGATTGTATCCAAGGCATATCTTGATTAGTGGAGAATGTTTCACTTTAATGATTTCTTCTAAAGTTTCATATCCTTTAGAAAATCTAAGATTTAGAGCCTTTGTTTTCTCAAGTTCCTTTCTTAGACCCACAATTTCAAGTTCTAAGTTTTCACAATGCCTTTCCTTTTCTTAGACTTGTTTCTTCAAGGATTCTTCAATTGATTTGGATTCTTCTAGACAAATATTTAGCTGAGTTATTTCTCCAACAAGAGTGTCTTCCTTATACACACTGATTTACTTTTATTGGTTCTTGTTTATGACCCTAAGTCTATCAATTTCTTCTTGAGAATCCATAAAGACATCATCAGATTCATCTACACATTCTTCTTCAAATTCCATAAGTAATTGACAATCCGAATCTTTTTAATCATCCTCATTATTGGAAGAATATTCACTATCTTCACAAGTATAAAAGCTTTTCTTGTTATCAAATTTTCCTTTAATATTCTTCTTTCGAACATTCTTCGCTTTCTCGTGATTTTATTTATAAGGACATTTAGCAACACAGTGACCTACTCTTCCATAAGAAAAATTTTTAAAATGAAGCTCACCTTTGAACCTACCAGTTCCTACTTGAAGCTTCTTCACAAAATTTGCTTCTCCTTCGTCTAAAACATAACTTGTTTCCTTGGGTTCTTCTTTTTGTTTCCCTACATTTTTGGCTTTGAATGTTGCTTCTCTAATATCTAATCTACCTCTTTTTATCATCTCATAAGCTTTCAAGATCCCATGGAGCTAGTCAACAGTGAGATTCTTCAAATCTTGCATTTCTTCAATGGAAGATACTTTGGAATTGAACTTTGAGGTTAGAGATCTTAAAATATTTTCAACAATAGTAGAATCCTTTATTTCACCACAAAGGTTTTTCATTGAATTAGCAATACTTTCATCATCATGCATTCAGAGAGTCTCACATTGAATTCTAAATGTTTGAATTTTGGAATTTTTGACCTTAGTGTCCCCTTCATAGCTTTGGACAAGCTTATCCCATATTGCCTTTGCACTATTCAACTGCATGAATTTCACAAACTCAAATTCATCCAAACTTCCCAAGATAGCATTGACAACCTTGCATTGATCTCATATTGTTTCTTCCTTGCATCATTTGTGGGAATGGAGGTTGGGTATTGATATCCAACTTCAACAATTACCCAGAAATCAACGCCTAGTGCCTGCAAACATTCTCTCATTATGACTTTCTAAAATACAAAGTTAGTGTTGGGACTCACAATTGACCTATTTTTGACCTTATCTTTTGCCGTATAATTACCCTTTTTGCAGTCATAAGTAAAGGCTTTTATTTCATAATGACATATTAACCCCAAGGTATGAAGTAACCTTCCGCAAGTCTATGTTTAATTGTTTATTTCATATTCGTGAATATCTTTATACTTATCCTTGGAAAAGCTGACTAAATTGTCAAATAATTGTCTTAAGCTTGTAGGAGTCATAATGAGCAGTTGCTGCAACACCAGAAACAGCAACTACGCAGTTGCTGCAACACCAGAAACAGCAACTACGCAGTTGCTGCAACACCAGCAACAGCGATTACCTAAAGCAAGCTATTTTGTAACAGCCATGGACAACAGATGGCAGCTATTTAGAGAATTGTGACGTGGCATAATCAAGCGGAAGTCTAAAGAAAAAGAACACAGTCAGCATAAACAGCATGGGGAAATGGCGAAGGAACATGAAGATCCCAAGAAGACAGTCAAATCAGTTACCCGCCGTGTAACAGCTAAAGCTCAAGAAAAGGATGTATTATCATATTGTTGTAACAACACTCTAAATTGCTTATTTTTGACAAAATGGGTTAACTGAATAAGCTGTAATATTCTATTGTAATAGATGTCTCCTCTATAAAGAGGAGACATCTACATGAAACAGGGATGTCTATGGTCGGTCTGTAACTGAGATTCTGAGAACATCAGCAAGTCTGAGTCCTATTGTATTTGATCTTTTTGGCAGATGAATATAAAACTGTTTTGAGCACTTAATTCCGTCTTCGTTTTCCTGGGGAATCTTGTGAGAGGGACTGGGCCCACCTTCTTCACAAGATTCACCCATTTACGTTCCTGTCAAGTGTGTAAGTGTGCAGTAATTTCTTTTCGGTACTCTGTGTGGATTTGATAGCATTACCTCTGGTATTCTTTGCTTTACTAGTGCTCTGTTTCATTGATCTTTGAGTTTTGTTTCTCACCAGTGAATGAGATTGCATTGTGCATCAGTAATTCTGATTACAGGGGCAGGTGTTGAATGTCCCCATCTGGAGGATAGGGTCCTGATCCTCTGCCAACAGAGCGTCCATTATTTTGCTTTTCAGATTTGTAATTCTAATTAATTGTTTTCATTTTAACAAGTACTGTAATGACATAGCGTAAGAATTACGTATACTACAGCTTTCGATGCTTTTAGACTTTAAGTACATACAGTACGCAGTGCCTTTGAAATAAAAAGACTTTCCCTGGTCGACAATTAATATGGTACTTGAATGTTTAATTCATAAACAATTCAACTAGTCAACATTTTGGCGCCGTTGCCGGGGAAGGCAACTAAAGAACTCTAAAAGCATTAATGGTTTCTTTGTGAAAATAATAGGTGTATGAGAGGACGCAAGAAACCTAATTTTACAGGCGGCAAAGGAGGAAGGAAGACTTTCATTGACGAAATCATCTCTAAGGCCAAAACATCACAGAGGATGAGTTCCCGGAGACCCCAGATCCAACACTCCTCACAAACAGACCAGCAGACGGAGGAAGTGAGAGGACCTGAGAGGAAGCTGGAAGCACCAGAATACACCGAGGAACCGGAAGAGGAACCTGAAGAAACAGAAGACACAGAAGACAAGGCAAGCGATTCAGGGAAAATCCCGATGGAAGATAACAAAACAGAAGGGAGAGGGGAAAACTCGCTCTCTACCCTGGAATTCCCTATTGGAGAACTTCCGAGAGGAACGACCCCCATGAAAAATATCCCACTCTTGGCGTTACCCAATTTCCATGGGTTGTCCTCCGAGGATCTAGACGAATTCCTCTTCGAATTCGACATACTGTGCAGAAGCTATGATTACATAAGTCCTAATCAGAAGTTGAAATTGTTTCCAACAACACTAAAAGAGAACGCATTGAGGTGGTTTATGAGCTTGGGAGCTCAGGCAATCACCACCTGGGACCAAATGAAAGAGGGATTTCTGGCTAAGTATCAAGACTACTGTCGGACAAGAGAGAGGAAGGAAGAATTGTTTAAAATGGTCCAGAAAGAGGACGAGAATTTAGAAGATTTCATGGAAATATTACAGTATAATCCGCAGCGGTCTGATCATCCTAATATGAGCAAAGATATTTTGAAGACCATACTACTAAGAGGAGTAAGAGATGATTTCCTGGACATGCTGAACATGCTTGGAAAAGGGGACATTTCTAAAGAACCGTTTGAGGAAATTATTAGGCTCTGTATGCGATGTTCAAGGGGAGCGGCAGGCAGATCGAAAGGTAGAGATAATGTGTATTCAAGGGTTCAAAAGTCAGCCAGTGGAGGAGCAACAAGAGCAGAGATAGGTAACTTATTAGAAGAATTTAAAACTGAAATGCTAAGTTCTTTTGCTTCACAGATTGACTCTCTGCAGGTCAAGAAGAAACAGGCAGAAGTAGAAGCTGCTCTGGTGATTTTCTGTTCAAAATGCAGAGAGAAACATCCACTTAGAGAATGCCCACTGGATAGGATGCCTATATGCACAATCTGCGAGAAGGATCATGAAACGCAGCAATGCCCCTCTTTGCCTGGAATCAAAGCAACACTGCAAACAACTGAAGAAGAAGTTGAAGCGGTGTATCTATTGACTCAGAGGAGGCAATGGTCGCAAAGACAAGGTACAAGCTCTAATACAACATTCAATCGTTGGAATAATAGTTCTCCTTTTTACCCACCCATGAATCAGATGCAATACCCACCCTTCAACACAATGAACTTTCCACTTATGCAGCAACCCTTTCCTGACCCTACTATGTGGAACCCTTGGGCCCCCCAGTAACCATACTTTAATCAATGGAACCCAAACTAGGCAGCCCAACAGATACCTTTTCCTCAACAACAACAATCTCTTCCTTTACCACCTAATAACCCTCCGAATAATCAGGCAATGAGACCACAGTTGCCTGTGCAACCTAACCCTAACCCGAATAATAAAGCCTTGCAAGTTATTGACATTCAGAGTTAGTCTATTCCTCCCCTGCAATGTAATGACATCCATCTCCGCTCAGGGAGAATAGTGGAACCTATTATAGATGATATCATGGACTCTGATGAAGAGGAGACTAGAAAAGAGAAATCAGCTAACCACAATACTGAAACAGTAGAAACAGCACCTAACAGTAATGACCAAACGGTAGACCCACCATTCCCTGAAAGACTAACT
>APFE030131893.1:1325-56371 GCA_000404065.3 Pinus taeda | reverse complement strand
CAGTATCTCCACTGATGATTCTGAAGATAATATCCCAATTATGCAGCTTAAACGAAAGATGCAGCAGCCAAAGAAAACCCCAATAAAAAGAAGAAGAACGAGGGGTCCAACCAAAGCAACCACCACCCCGTCTACTGGTCCAGTCACAAGAGCCAGCAGGAAGAGAAAAACACCTCAATTCCCTGCCTTTTTACCAAAACGAAAAACGGCAGTAGTAGGATCCCCTGAGCCCTCCAGCCCACCATCCATTGTTTTAAAATCCCGTACTCCAGCCACTTCTCGAAACCCTTCCCCCTCACCCACAGAGGCTGAGATGCAGAGCATTCATAGCTTCGTGGCCTCATATCTTAAGGTAGCTGATACACAAGAACCAGCTGCCGACACCCAGAATGATAGTGAGCAAGTGGCTGCAACACAAGAACCAGCCACTACCCCAGGTGACACACAAGAACCACCTGTGGGAAATATTGACCAAATTGATGTAGCAGAATCTCTGCCTCCACTCGAATCTACTGTCTCACAAGATCAGCCTACGATACTCGCCCTGCAAGAAGAAATTGAGTTTCTAAAAGCTCAGATTCAGGATTACCAGGAAGAGATAATAAGAATCAAGGAAGCTTATGAAGCAGAATTCAGTCTGCAGGTTTTAGCAAGAGCAGCCTCGGCAGCGGAGAAAAGCAAAGATATCGAATATCTGTGTACAAGTTGTGGCGAGATATATGCTCAGACAGGGTATAGGTTAGTGAAGGAACCAATAGAGGAAGCCCCCGAGGCTGAAAATGAAACAAAGGAATGTAATGATGCTGAAGTAAAGATTTCACAATCTTCTGCTGAAACAACAAGCCCTGTTGACACACAAGAACCAACAGGAGCTTCAGAAAAAGTGCAGTCAGAGAGCCTTGAGAATGTACAGATGGACGAACCTGTTTCACAGGAAGTGCAGAAAGAGAACCCTGTTGTTACACAAGAACCAACAGGAGTTTCACAGGAAGTGCAAGAAGAAAAACCAGCTTCAGAGGAAATGCAGAAAGAGAATCCTGTTGTTACACAAGAACCAACAGGATCCTTAGAAGAAATGCAGTCAGTGAGACCCGTTGACACACAAGAACCAACAGGTCATCTAGAAAACATGCAAGACCAAAAACAGGAACTTACTGCTACACAAGAACCAGTAAGTTCCTTAGAGGCTGCACAAGAACAAACAAAGGAGCTTCCCGATGCTATGCAGGAGAAAAAGGAAGAAGATACAGATTCACCCCGGCCTACCCAGACTATTATGGAAGTAGATACATATTCACCCCAGCCTACCCAGACTATTATGGAAGAAGATACAGATCCACCCCAGCCTACCCAGACAACCATGGAAAAAGAGCAAACAGTCTCAGAAGAAAACAAGGAAGAATTGAAGCAAGGAGCAGAAGAAGAAACAGATTCACCCCGGACCACCAAAATCAATCTGGAGAACAATGAATTAAGCCAGCAAGAGGAAGAAGTTTTGGTGGAAGATGAAGAAAAAGATGCTGGATTATCCTAGCCAACGTCAACAGAACAGACAATTTCAGTTGACGCCTGTATGCAAACAGAGCCTCCCGCTGTTAAAGATGCATGGGTAGAAACAGAAAGTTTTCTGGAACTGAAACGCATATGGTGGAGAGAATATCATCAATCTCAAGGGAAAGCATTTGAACAACAGAAAGGGACCTGGTTTGATCATGCCTATAAGAACTGGAAAGCACTGGAACAGTGCAAGGCACAGTATAAAGAAATTAAGGAACTAAAACACAGGATGTCCCTGATGTTTGAACTGTGCCAAAGGATGCTCGCAGTAAGGAAACCCTCCTTCAACTATGCCACATTCTTAAGGGAAAGGCTTGCATTTATTCAGTTGAAGGCTATCAAGGAGGGGAGGCCTTATCAAGTGGTCACAACAGATCAGTTTATGAAAACTTTTGCAGGAGCACCCAAAAGTGACCAAAACCTGCTATGTGAATTATACCTCCACAATGAGGCGGTGTCTCAAGAAAGAAACATTAATATGACACCTGTAGTAGGTGACACACAATTGAGAGCTTTCATTTCCTTTCTAGCAAACCAGCTCACCTAGAAAAATGCCTATGTCTCAGGCCTCCAGAACGAACAAAATTGCCTTTTGTGGATTCGAGCTGAACCACAGAACCCTGCCACTTTCATTTCGCAACATTTAAAAATGATAGGTAACGATGAGATGAAGGATCATGTTATGAAACTGCGAACAGAGGTCCTAATAGACTGTCAGCAGTATATAAAAACCAAAGCATCATTGGCTGTGCAAGCAAATAAACTATTTTGGGATAACTGCCCCACAGAAAGGAAAGAATATCACCCGTATAACCCATCAAATCTGCAAGTAGCATTATCAAGGATACCTCGGTATGTTGAAAGCGTGAAATTTTGTGCAGAGAAATGGATAGGCTACAGATTTAAGTTCCCACTTTTATGGTTGCCAGGTGATCAGTATAAGGGGAAGTTTGGACTTTCTAACAGAGAAGAGGCAGCAGTATGGAAACAGATGCGAACTGTTTGTGGTTTCAGAGAAAGGTTCGATGATACTTCCTTCAGCTATTGTCTTAGTAATCTTCATTGTTCGTCCCAGTTTTCTGACTCAGACTCAGATTAGACATTGCATGGGGACATGCAATCTCTTCAGTTGGGGGGGATGTTGGGACTCACAATTGACCTATTTTTGACCTTATCTTTTGCCGTATAATTACCCTTTTTGCAGTCATAAGTAAAGGCTTTTATTTCATAATGACATATTAACCCCAAGGTATGAAGTAACCTTCCGCAAGTCTATGTTTAATTGTTTATTTCATATTCGTGAATATCTTTATACTTGTCCTTGGAAACGCTGACTAAATTGTCAAATAATTGTCTTAAGCTTGCAGGAGTCATAATGAGCAGTTGCTGCAACACCAGAAACAGCAACTACGCAGTTGCTGCAACACCAGCAACAACGATTACCTAAAGCAAGCTATTTTGTAACAGCCATGGACAACAGATGGCAGCTATTTAGAGAATTGTGACGTGGCATAATCAAGCGGAAGTCTAAAGAAAAAGAACATAGTCAGCATAAACAGCATGGGGAAATGGCGAAGGAACATGAAGATCCCGAGAAGACAGTCAAATCAGTTACTCGTCGTGTAACAGCTAAAGCTCAAGAAAAGGATGTATTATCATATTGTTGTAACAACACTCTAAATTGCTTATTTTTGACAAAATGGGTTAACTGAATAGGCTGTAATATTCTATTGTAATAGATGTCTCCTCTATAAAGAGGAGACATCTACATGAAACAGGGATGTCTATGGTCGGTCTGTAACTGAGATTCTGAGAACATCAGCAAGTCTGAGTCCTATTGTATTTGATCTTTTTGGCAGATGAATATAAAACTGTTTTGAGCACTTAATTCCGTCTTCGTTTTCCTGGGGAATCTTGTGAGAGGGACTGGGCCCACCTTCTTCACAAGATTCACCCATTTACGTTCCTGTCAAGTGTGTAAGTGTGCAGTAATTTCTTTTCGGTACTCTGTGTGGATTTGATAGCATTACCTCTGGTATTCTTTGCTTTACTAGTGCTCTGTTTCATTGATCTTTGAGTTTTGTTTCTCACCGGTGAATGAGATTGCATTGTGCATCAGTAATTCTGATTACAGGGGCAGGTGCTGAACGTCCCCATCTGGAGGATAGGGTCCTGATCCTTTGCCAACAGAGCGTCCATTATTTTTCTTTTCAGATTTGTAATTCTAATTAATTGTTTTCATTTTAACAAGTACTGTAATGACATAGTGTAAGAATTACGTATACTACAGCTTTCGATGCTTTTAGACTTTAAGTACATACAGTACGCAGTGCCTTTGAAATAAAAAGACTTTCCCTGGTCAACAATTAATGTGGTACTTGAATGTTTAATTCATAAACAATTCAACTAGTCAACAGTTAGTTCCATTAAAAAAAGGTAGCTTAATAGAAAATTCTCCCTCTTAAATGCTCATATTGATAGATCTCCCTTTAAGCGATCAAGCTTCTTTAAAGAGACTGGCTCTAATACCAATTGTTAGGAAATATACTAGGAGGGGTGGGTGGGGGAGTGTGGTGGTGGGGGGGGGGGGGGGGGGGGGGGTGTGAATCAATATTTTTAACTTTTCATTTCTTATTCAAAATTATGTACGCAATTGTTATTCATACAACCATCGTATGTACACAAATCTTATGAATGCACACAATGTATATCTTGTTAACTTAATTTGACATGTCTTTCATCAGTGAGTTAACTTAACCAATGCATTATTAATTCATTCACCATTCAAAATGCAGTAAAGAACATATAAATCAAAACAAATAAGAAACACACATAGAACACCAGGATTTTAGGTGGAAACCCAATATGGGAGAAAACCAGTGTTGTGATTTTTTTGTCTTATTTCTAATTATATAAAGAAAATATCCATTACATTCTCTATTGGTGCAAACTTTACCAATACATAGGAACCCACCTGCAGGATGCTACAACCTCCACTCATTCTCCAACACCCACTGGAAGGGAGCTACAACCCCTTGAACTCGTTTACCGACTCCTACTAGAAGGAAGCTCCTACCCCCACTCTGAAGATTGCAACCCTCAGCACATTTTGGGCCACTTTTCAGAATGTTTCAAACTTGATCTGCTGTTGAAGGTGTTGGACCCGCCAACATGTCAAGGGATATCCCCGGTAAGAAGTCCCAATTATACCTCAAACCGTTTGGTGTAGGAGTCCTAGCAGTTGGTCGTATGGTAATCCCTTGACTACGATTTCGAAATAGAGGAAAGTAAGATAACTTTGTTGGTAGCAAGGGTGCGATAGTTGCTGGAAGACAAGGAAGGTGCGTGAGAGGTTCTAACAGACTGAGGGTGAGGTGAGTGCACCCCTTGGAAACCTGTAATAGTACTTGGCTTGTAAGGGAACACGCTAGCGAAGATGCATCAGAAGCTGGAAAGCAAGTTAGCGAGAAATCCAAAGTGACAGTTAAACTAACAACACATTTCAGAAAGATTCATACATACTTATATAGAATAGTCCATACATGCATGTGTAAGAAAACAAATACATATATCATTTAGAGTAAACCAGGTAGCATAGAATACAATACAACTTATTCATGAAACGTGTTGGCTCTATTATATTAATAAGTGTAAGTTCCAGTCATACAATACATCTATGTCCAAACACTAGTTCCAATAGTGGAATGTTACAACCACAACCGCCAACTCCCCCAAAGGGATGTACTAGCTCTGCGTAGTGGAGAAGCCAAGGCTCATTACAATACTATCCAAGCTCTCCCTAAGATAGTCTTATTGGCAGCTTGGCTACCCAAAGCCTTTATAATGAGTTATGAGGTTCTATTTATAGCAAAGGGTGGGGTGACCCTTGACATTCGCCTTTGTGACCATTCATCTACCCTCATGACTCTCCATCTACTCTATGACTATTAAATCCAACTATTGACACTTCAACTTCAACTGGACAAGATGTTACATTACAATGCACATGTGCCCATGTGAGACAAAATGGCTTGAGCTAGCCATGCAAGACATCATTAACACTCGGTCCGTTTTGGTGAGACCAACTCTTTGACATGCTTGTGATCATCAAGGTGGTGAGTTGATGCCAAGCTTGGTCGTCTGTGATGGTGTGCATGTGATCCATGGTGACATCTTGTTGAAGCAAACTCTTACTTATGTTGCATCCTGGTGCATTGGTATGGCTCCTCCATCCAACTCATCTGATAGCATGTGCATGGTCTCCTGGGTGCGGCTGAACCGGAAACACATTGATGCACAATGTTACTGTTGATCTTCAAGTGTGTGCTGGTGGTCATGCACATCAACTTGTCGAGGTACATGTTCAGCTCCACTTAAACTTGCTTCTTGTATTCACCTCGGTGAGTGTGATGAATGGGTGGGATCGCATGCGTGCGCACAATGACATGCATGCTGCTACATTCCCTTGTGTGAGATCAACAACACTGCTCACCTTGCCTTCTCTGTGTCAACTGCTGGGATGGATCTATAACTTGTATGGGTATAATTTCATTTGTGAGTACATGTTGAACTTCTTGTTGTACCTATTCCAGCTACAACTCATTATCTTGTCTGTGCAACTCCTGTTCTTCCTTGAGTTGCTACTTGAGAACATGCAACTCCTTCTCTATTTTGTTCTCTGCCTTCACATTATCTTCATGTTGCATTGTCACCTCATAGCCCGAGTCTCCAAAGTTTCTTTCGCCACAAGAAGATCTGCTTGGGCTTGTAACTTTGTTCCACCTCTATGTTGTCAACAACCTTCCTCTTGTGTTCATTACATCTAGTATGCTGCCTTCAGCTATTGCTCTGGTGCTTCTTGCTGTGATGTTGTTGTCATCATGTCTTGATGTCCTTGTCTATGAACAATTTGATGTCTTTGTGGGTAGGCATATTCATAGACACTTGATCGACTACATCCCCAAGTGTGCTCTATACGGTGTCTTCGACTCTGCTCTCCTGGAAACCATTCTACATGCTGCTAAGAGACATATGAATACCTATGATACTTGGAGACATGGAGACACTCATGGCAAGCAATCAGTTAGTTGACAACCAATATGAACTTGAGAACCAAATTACAACATACCTGTGTGACTGATCATGAATGTTGTACAATTTTTGCTAGGAGTTCGGGAGACTAACTGCCAAGACTGCGCAAGGCACATTCCGGGCTATCAGGAGGCTTACTGACTACTGGAACTACACAATGCACAGTCCAACCTGACTACTGACTATTGGAATTGTGAAATGTGCAATGTTAGGTCCTTATAATACTTGTTATTCCCCCATTACTATTTTCATTGTATCTCTTATTACTATTGTTGTGCCCCTATTGTCCCCATATTGTTATTATTGTGCCCCAAAGAATCCACTATTCTTATTTTTGTGTCCTTATATTATTATTATTAGGTTGAATTTGGTTATATTGTGACCCCTTAGACTCCTATATATAGAAAGGAGTTTTTGTCATTTGTATCATCGAAGAATTGTTCATTTGTGTAATGTAAAGGAGGTTGCCCCCTCGAAGAGGCTATTTTCTAATTCATTGATCTATCTTTTCTATCTCTTTGTGAGCTAGTTTCGTAACATTTTGTACAATAGATTTTAATTTTCAAGAAATTTTCATGATATTTTCTTCATAAGAAAAGGAAGTTGAATTAAGGGGTATTGCAGGGAAATCGAGAAGGATAATCAGCTCTAACGGAATGACAAAGCTTCTAAAGAAAGAACAACATGGCATAATTGCACAACTATGTTCACTAGAGGTTCCCACATCGAAATCATCTATTTCTCTAGATCTCCAAAAAGTCTTGGACAATCATTCCAGGGTATTTGAGACTCCCAAAGGCCTCCCACCTATTCATGATCATTATCATGCTATTCATTTGATTCCAGGAAGTGTTCCCCCAAACATCAAGCCTTACAGATTTCCCTATGCCCAAAAGAGTGGAATTGAACATATGGTTGCAGAAATGCTAGAGGCTGGTATAATTCAAGCTAGTCAAAGTTCTTTCTCTACTCCAGTAGTATTGTTTTACAAGAAGGATGGATCATGAAGCATGTTTCCAAATTATAGGGAGTTCAACAAGATCACTATTAAAGATAAATTTCCCATTCCTGTCATTAATGAATTATTGGATGAATTGCATGGATCAATTTACTTCACCAAGTTGGATCTTCGTTCAGGATATCATCAAATCAGAATGAAGACAAAAGATATTCCACAAAAAACATTTAGAACTCATGAGGGTCATTATGAATTTTTGTTCATGCCTTTTGGCCTTGTTATCACTCTAGGAAACTCTCCTAGGTTGCAGCTCAGAGATGCCTGGTAACATATAATCTTCAATATTGTTCTCTGAACTATTGGAATGAATGATGGTTTGGATCAAACTATAACCATTTCAACTCTATTTTTACTCAAGAGATGCATGAACACCCTCAGCTTTACAAGGGTTTAGACCACTAATGCTCAATATTTTGTAGATTCAATGGAAAGATGGAAAATATTGACTGTACCGACAGATGCATATATATAAACATAGGAATGACTAGCTATAGGCAGTAAATGAAGAATACTGACTATACCAGCAGATGCATATAGAAAGACAAATGAATGGCTTGCTACAGGCAGTAAAAGAAGCTTGCAAATCTAATTTATCAACACAAAGAATAAGATGATAGTTATCTGGCATTAGATACAAAAGAAAACATGAACAACCTATCCAAGTGCAAGCTTAGAATAGAAGAGGGAATGAACATTGAATATATAACAGCAAAAGAAGCTTGTATTTGCTAGAATGAAGATGAGAAGCTTGAGTAGCAAAGTCTCAATAGTCTCCAGAAGTTGAATCCTTAATAAATCTTACTTTCAGATATTTATAGCTCTTTACAATGCTCTCAAGCCTTCTGAGGCTCGAGAGGTCTTAATATATCCCTCTATCTTGTTAACCATTTGATGCCCTGACTAGGCAAGCATGGCTCGGAGGTTTCTTCTTCTGACAAAAGAATAATCGCATTGGGGTGTGTTTCTACGCTAGCAGGGAGATTTTTTGTGCCAGAGATGCCCCACAATCGATTCTATTGGTTTGCTGAGTTGTGTTGTTGATGCCCATGATCGCTTCTCGGCCTCTGTCTCCCGTCAGTTATTTTCGGGCCTCCGTTATGTGAGAAATACCACCAAGCTTTCAATGTTTCGAACTTCAAAATTCCTTAATCATGGCCTATCCCTCTATCGGGTCCATCTCGCATGTCGCAGATGGCCTGTCCTTGTGTTCCTTTTGTATTCTGAAATGTGTTGAAAAAACACTAAAAACCATGAGAAATGGCTTATGGTGTACCTGAAAATATTATAAATTTTCATTTTCGAACCCTTTGGGTTCCAGGCTTTATCACATTGGCGCTACGCAAGGATCCCTTTGTATTTTCGTTATATAACGAAAATACACAAAATACATTAAAAGCGGCCCTCCCGCGGACTTGAAATCTTATGAAATATCATGTATATAACCATCGGGTCCGGTTATATTATCGCAGATATGAATGTGTAAAGGCCCCACCCCTTAAGGTTTCTCCGATGCAATAAAGCGATGCGATCTGATCACAATCGCACATCCCCCAAGCCAGAGGTCCATGGTTAGTGCTCATAGTAATCCCCGATAGTGATCTTGCGATGTGATGTGGGCCATCGATCTGCGCGCTTGATCGACGGTCCACGTTGCATCGTTGATCGTTATCGCAAGCCCAATACTGTTTGCATCGATACCCACCGATTGCCTCCGTCGATAGTGACCGCCGATCCGATCATCAGAGATTGGTGATTGGGGATGTCTTGCACCCATCCTTAAGTCCTCTGTGCTGGCCGATATGAAATTTTCCATTTAGATCTGGTTTGTTGATCAGCCAGATCTAACGACTACTGTGCATTGCATTGTTTATGCCTGCGATAATGGTTTTTCATTGTTTTTGAGTGTTTTAGCCTCCCAATAGTGTTTTCCTGCCCTTCCAAGGGCTCTTGGCATGTGATGGCTTTGGTCTGTTAGTGATCCTTAAGAAGCTCTTGAAGAATTCAAGGGCATATTTGGATCCATTGGCATGATTTTGCTAGCTTATGGAGACTTTAAAGAGCATATTTGGATCCATTTTTGGGCCATTTGCCAACAAGGCTAACACTGGCTCCCTCTAGGGATGAAAGCCTCCCTGTGAGGTTTCAAGAATCACAGAACAATGCCTTTCCTATAAAAACAAGATCAAATCTTCCTCCTAGTGTTCCATTGGGCATGGAGTCTATTTTGCAATGAAATAAAAACTGGAAAAAACATATTTACAAAACCAATGCTTTAAACCCTTAAATGAAATAAAGTTTGAAGAACAGCCCATTGACTGGGCTACCAAAAACATCTCCTCCTTCCAGACTGTGCAAAATGAAAATTTTGCTCATTTGAACTTGAGCAATGACAAGTGGACCTATCCATAAGGCATCAAATTCATCAAATACTTGTAAAATCCTATTAATTTGATCATCCTCTTCAAAAACTATGTAGCATTTGACTTTGTCAGGCAGAGATGGCCTACATTTCATCTCATCCTTGTATGTTTTCGGCCTTGGATGTTTTTCTTGGAAGGTTTTGTTGACCTAAAAAGTTAATATGAAAGATGAGTCAATGCATTCCTGTGTGGGAGACACAAGGATTACACCTGCTCTTGTAGCTTCCTTAGAGCAAGCCCCATCAAAGAACATGTCCAAAATTTGTGGGCCTGCTTCCTTTGTGATATGGCCAACTTGTTTTTTAATTTGCATGGAGGCAAACTGAGATTCTTCAATCTAAAGAATACAAGTTCCAAAATCAGTTTCGACAGCATAGATGGGATGATTAGCGGGACTCTTCTCATCACTGATGATATAAGCCAACTGAGCCTTTATGTATAATCTCCTATTTTCACCTCCAAAAACTGGGACAGTAGCGTAGGACCGATCATTTTGTAATGTTCCACCTAATCTCTTGATCCAGCGTCTGGAAATCAACATACCAAACTTGGGGGATACATCTGCTACCACAAAATCCATCATCATGTTCTTCATGGGCAGCTGAGACAAAGTGATGGCTAGGTCTTTGATTATTCCTAGACATTTCACCTTTCTAGAGTCAAAAGAAAATAGGTCATGATAAGGCTTGGTAATTTCAAGACCCAATTTATCCATGACAGCCTTGGGCATTAGATTATGGATGGCTCGAGTGTCGAGAAGGTAGTTGTGAAGGATTTTATCATGAATATTTAGAGAGACATAGAATGATGGGGAGATTTCCTCATAATTTTCAATCATTGGGCTGAGAATAACAACTGGTTGGTCATCTTGCAGATTTACATAGTCACTGGAGGCTTGGATGGCTTTAGGCTCAAGGGCCTAGAGGATGTATCTTTTGAAGGACTCATTCTTCACTAGTTCAATCAGAGGCATAGGTATTCTTAGCTTTTGAATTTCTGATTGAAAACTAAAAGGAGGAGGAGACTTGTCAAGGCCTCTTACCTCGTGAGCTGGAGCTTTGAGGATGATAGGATCAACTGCTAGTTGCTTCTGCTTATTAGCTTGATGTACTGCAGGGACAACAACTCTTTGAATAGGGGTTTCCTTGGCATCATTTATCTTCGACCTCAGATTATATCTTTGTTGATCTTCAGTTTGTAGAACAACTTCACCTTCCCACTCTTGATTGATCTGGTCATTAAACAATGACTTTTCATAGGTAGCTAGGGTCAAAAAAGGGGCACTGCCTATGTCTTCAAAAAAATGAATCTCATCATCTTCTTCAAATTGATCTTCCTCCATGACTGCATTCTGAACAGGGGTCTTTAGCCTTTGGTCTTCATGGGCATCTTTGCTTCTTTGCAAAATATGTAGCTGCTCATCGGTTCTTTTATATGGATTTGGATTTGGAGGAGCAAAGGTGTTAGGAACTCTTCTTTTCCCATGGTGCTGCTCAACCTTTAATTTGGAGATTTTAGAGGCTAATGACTCTATCATCTTGGTCTTTTTTATCGATCTTGGGATCTGAAGATGATGAAGACTCACCACTCTGTCTTCTTCTATCAATATCTCCCTTGAGCTTCTCTGCAACCATGATGTTTGATTCTACTTCCAAGGTTGCATCATGCATGTTAGCCAAAGTAGCACATCACCTCTCGTTCAATAGTAGACAGAAGTCAGAATTGAAGGCACTGGCGTAGATGAATCTAGCAGAGGTAGTGGTGGGTTTTACTTTAGCTGGTATCTTGTTGTACATGCAGTTAAATCTCTTATTAAAATCAGATAGCATCTCACCATTTTCCCTCTTTAAGTTCCCAAACCCAGTGTGGTAGTAGAGGAGATCCTTCTTATCCCCCCAATGCTTTAGGAATGCATCATCTAAAGCCTCAGTATTTTCTATATATCTTGGGTTCAGTTCTCTGAACCATTTTCTAGCCTCTCCATCTAGGCTTTGGACAAAGGCTCTCATCCAGACGTCATCTTCACTAATGTCCAGGTTATCAGCATAGCTATAGAATGACTCAATATGTTCTTCAGCTGTAATACCTTCAGTCCCAATGAACTTAGGCATATACTTCTGATATTCTCTAGTACGCCTGGCATTCAAAGGAGTGGGCAGTACTAGAGGTACATACCTAGCAACTATGATTCTTTCAATTTTGGTAGGTGCTTGTGGGCCTGCCATAGTTGTGGTGGCTATAAGAGTACTGGCAGTCTGAATGATAGAGGGCTGAGGAGTGACTGACAAGACTAAAGGGGTATGATGGATAGGAGGTGAGGTTTCCTTTGGGCTTACAACAAAAGGAGAACCCAAAGAATAAGGACCTTTATGAATCTCTGAGAGTTTCTCTTCATTGCTAGTATTAGATGCCATACTCTCAACATGTATTTGTTCTAGTGCAAGATTTTCTTGAAGAGATATAGAATATTGTTTAGGTTTACTTGAACCTGATGCTCCTTTCTGCAATACCTTTCTTTCTTTGATGATTTTTTCAGGGTCAGGTACTAGGTCAGCTTGTGGCTTTTGAGGATTTCTTTGAGTATGCCTCACAAACTGAGCCAGAACTATGAAGTGGAGTCGCCAAAAGGTTCAGCCTCTAGTAGAGTCACCAGATAGATGATTACAACCAAAAAAGTTCCCATACTTTGTCTATCATCAAAGCTGGATCTATATCGTCGCCCAGGGAAGCTGAGCTTCAATCTCCTCTCCCTGGCAATGGCACCAATTATGTTATCGCTCCAGGAAACCCTCCTAGGTTACAGCTCGGAGATGCCTGGTAACATATAATCTTCAATATTGTTCTCTGAACTATTGGAATGAATGATGGTTTGGATCAATCCAGATAACCATTTCAACTATGTTTTAGCTCAAGACATGCATGAACACCCTCAACTTTACAAGGCTTTAAACCACTAATGCTCAATAGTTTGTAGATTTAATGGATAGATGGAGAATAATGACTGTACCAGTAGATGCATATATATAAACACATATGAATGGCTAGCTATAGGTAGTAAATGAAGAATATTGACTGTACCGGCAGATGCATATATATAAACACATACAAATGGCTAGCTACAGGCAGTAAAAGAAGTTTGCAAATCTAATTTATCAACGCAAAGATAAGATGACAGTTATCTAGCATTAGATATAAAAGAAAACATGAACAACCTATCCAAGTGCAAGCTTAGAATAGAAGAGGAAATGAACATTGAACATATAACAACAAAAGAAGCTTGTATTTGCTAGAATGAAGATGAGCAGCTTGAGTAGCAAAGTCTCAATAGTCTCCAGAAGTTGAACCCTTATTACATCTTACTTTTAGATATTTATAGCTCTTTACAATGCTCTCGAGCCTTCCGAGGCTCGAGATGTTTTAATCTATCCCTCTCTCTTGTTAACCATTTGATGCCCTGACTAGGCAAGCATGGCTCAGAGGTTTCTTCTTCTGACAAAAGAATAACTGCATTCAGGTGTGTTGCTGCACTGGCAGGGAGATTTCTCATGCTAGAGATGCCCCACAATCTATTATGTTGGTTTGCTAAGTTGCACTATCGATGCCCATGTTCGCTTCTCAGCCTTTGTCTCCCGATAGTTATTTCTCGACCTCTGTTATGTGATAGAATGGGTCTTTGGGCCTCTATTATCTTTTAAATGTGAACAATGATTGTTTTATGTTTTAAACACAAAATGTTGCAACTGTGAGAAATCCCGCCAAGCTTTCAATGTTTCAAACTTCATAAGTCCTTAATCATGGCCTATACCTCCATCGGGTCTACCCTTAGGGTCACTCTCGCATGTCGTAGATGGCTTGTTCCTGTGTTCCCCTCGTATTCTGAAATGTGTTGAAAAACCATTAAAAACCATGAGAAATGGCTTATGGCGGAGCTAAAAATATTATAAATTTTCATTTCCGAACCCTTTCAGGTCTGGGATTTATCGCATCGGTGCTGCCCAAGGCTCCCTTTGTATTTTCATTATATAACGAAAATACACAAAATACATTAAAAACGACCTTCCCGCGGACTTGAAATCTTATGAAAATATCATGTATATAACCATCGAGTCCGATTATCGCATCACACATATGAATGTGTAAAGGCCCCACCCCTTAAGGTTTCTTCGATGCGATAAAACGATGCGATCTGATCTGATCACACATCGCCCAAGCCAAAGGTCCATGGTTAGCGCTCATAGTAATCCCTGATAGTGATCCTACGATGCGATCTGGGCCGTCGAAGAACTTACCTGTTGAAGATTCCACATGGGAGGATGAGAATTTTATACAAAAGCATCCAAAACTACTCAAGTGTTGAGGACAACACTTTTTTGAAGGAGAGGGGCATGTTAGGTCCCTATAATACTAGTGATTCCTCCATCGCTATTATCATTGTATCCCTTATTGTTATTGTTGTGCGCCTATTGTCCCCATATTTTTATTATTGTGCCCCATAGAAACCCACTATTGTTATCTTTGTGTCCTTATATTATTATTGTTAGGTCAGCTTTGGTTATATTGTGACCCCTTAGACTCCTATATATAAAAAGGAGTTTTTTTCATTTGTATCATCCAAGAATTGTTCATTTGTGTAATGTAAAGGAGGTTTCCCCCTCGAAGAGGTTGATTTCTAAGTCGTTGATCTATATTTTCTATCATTTTGTGAGTTGGTTTCATAACACGCAATCTCAGCTAGCAATGGTTGTAGGCCCAGTGACTGCATTATGCAATTTTCTAGGCTAGCAGTTACTATCCCTCAAAATTGTGCAATGCAAGACTAGAGGATAGTCACTGGGAAGAAATGCGCATTTCCTAAGAGGAAGATGGAGCCTTCCCTTTCAGGATTGTGTAATGTTGTCTTAGTGAGGTAGAGTCAAGGCCAAGGCTTCCTAGGCCCACCAATGAGAAATTGAAAGAAAATGTGAATGTGAATGCATGGATATACTGAGTGTAAGCATAAGTGAATGATCATGCATGCAAACAATGAATGACAGATTTAGAAAATGGAACAACGTGCATGTGGGTGAGGCAAGTTGCCGAATTAGCGACCATTCGTGAAAAGTAGTTTCATGCATGCGACAACAATGAGATGTTGACAAAAACAGAAATGGTGCTAGTATATATCAAAATGACAGCAAGTGCCCATTGAAATCTAACAGACAACATTCATACAAGGCGAAACACAAAAGGCACCAGATATGCAACCTAAGACATGGAAGGCAGGATTACCCCAAAATAGTTGAGCTGAATGTGCTAACAACTCCTATATGCAATGTGTGATGTCAAATCTATAAGCTTGATGTGAGGAATTAGCTCTACAACATCCAGTTCATGAGTTTTGACGAAATCCAAGATGTAACACGCATGCCACAAATCTAGGAATAGCGACACTTGGTGGGGGTTTCCGAAATGATCCTTGCATGCAACCTCCAGCTGTAAAAAGTAGATCCCTGAATCAAGGGATTCCTTTGCATGCTGCCTTGGGAGAAGCAGCCCATGCATGCAAATCAGTTTGGCTTGGTCCCAAAGGGAACCAGTCAACTCAACTGCAGATACAAGAGGTTGCTCAACTACTGGGAGAAAATGTGCATTTCTGGATGGGAGCTGGGCTGATTGCCCATGATATTTGTGCAATTTTTGGGTAGATCAACTAGCTGCTGCCTAGGATTGCACAATTCCTAGGCTGAGCAACCCTGCTAGGAAGAATTGCGCAATTTCTGGATGAAGCCTGACTGACAGAATTTTGTAATTCTGGAGTACAACAAGCTACCAGACTGAATTGCGCAATTTCTGGAGGGAAGGCTAGTTTCCCACCAGAATTGTGCAATTTCTTGAAGGAGTTGCTAAGCCTGCATCTTGACCAAATCCGGAGAAACAACCTATGAGGGGAATGCATCAAGCTCTATTAGACAGGCTGCCTTTCTGCAAGAAAAAAACTTAAGCTTGTGTACTTGACAAAGCAAGACATGATGCTGTGAAAGGTTGGTAGGGAGGCTCCAAAATGAAGCTAAGGTAAAATTTTGGAGGGTGGTTGAGCCGCTACAACATCCGCCTATAAAAAAATCATTAAACAACTTGTAGGCCACTTTTCACCAAATTTTCACATTGGACCCACACAAAAAGAATCCCAAAATAATATCCCAACTAAAATATTGAAAAACAAATCTGAACCACTGAATATCTATAAATCAACTGAATATTTAAATAATCAAGTCATTGAATCCAAAACCAAACTAGAACATAGTAAAATTCAGAATATATACGCGACTTCTCTTAAAAGACAATGCATATATACACAGTTATTTTGTATAAAACCTGCATACAGATCTCAGATTATTGAACACTAAATAATTTAGCTCACTGTAACATTAAACTACTCACTGAACCAATCACATATCACCATATTGTGGCACCATTACTAATCAATGATCAAATCCATAATCAACTGAACAAACACTTTCAGACATAGATCATAAAGACATCATAACAACAAATAAAATAGATATCATCAACAGTTTGCATCAAGCAACACTGCAAACCCTGACCAAATATGACTCAAAATATATACATGTTACTTATTAAGCCAAATAGTGTGTATAGTGACTTATACTATGAGACATCCACGTATATATCTCAACATACTGGAAAACACTTCAAGAATATATACGTGACTACCCAGAAACGAATTTGTGTATGTACGTGACTATTCAAAAACCTATGTACAGCTCTAAAAATTTTCACTACAAACACAATTCCCATTCCACAAACTTCACTATTACATATTCAAATTACAACTTCATTATTGCCACATATTTACCTTTTTTAGCTATAATTATAAATAGATAAATAAAGTGTATTCATTAGTCTTTACTACACATTTAGATCTATCAAATCTCAGTCTCCTCCTTGCTCCCTGGTGCACACCTATTTCAGACCAAATCACATATGGATAACTCATTCACTTGTACACATAACCCCTTGATCTCCATCTCTTTATATAGCTTTTGACTTAGCCAATACCTTAGGTAAATCATTTCATAATGTCATTAGTATTTTTTGACGGGATCAATTGAACAATGTCACTCCAATTACTCTTGGCCAATACCATGGTAATGACCACCAATATCCATATTTCCATGGTTCGTATTTTGTACATGACTTTTACTCACAAGACCTGTGTATGTATGTAGCTCGTTTTCATAGGAACCAGGTACACTTTCTCAAACTTCACTTTTTTCATTCATATATAGCTAAATTTCCATTTCTCTATCCATATCCTATGTAGCCTCCATACCAATCTCCATAAATTCCATAATCATCATATTATCATAAGGTTGACATCTTTATCAAGTAGGTTTCCATCAAGGACAAAAAATTATCCATAATGTCAATAGGGAAAAACCAATGATGAAAATGGACCCAAGGTACGTAGAAAAATCCACTACATGTGAATAAACGTAAAAGACATTGAACACTTATGAACTTGACCAATTAGGAGTCAATGAGGTAAACCCATTGTTGATTGCAAGGAAACTTTCCACTAAGGACTGCAAGCTCCAAGGTACTATTGGTTCCTAGACCTATCTCATAGATAATGAGCTAAGGTTGACAAGAGAAGATCCATTGAAGGGGGGCCTTAATGTATCCCCCATCAGTAGACATGAAACAAAGAAAGAGGCTATGTAAATAAGATGAATTCACCAAATGCATCTAACATAGGGATGGCCAACACAAAAGGTCAACATGGACTACAGATGGTTGTTTGAGGTTTACAATTCCCTTGAACATATAGTGGCATGAAACAAAAGTGGCTCGGTATCATTGACTAATGAGCACCACATGATATCATGAAATAATACAAGAGGCGTTGAAGAAAACTCCATAATGACTAGAAGAGTAACCAATTAGAGGAGTAAAAAGACTCACTTTTATGGTACAAATCCTAGGAAAGCTATAACCCATCTATGAGGTATGGATATAAATAGGTTTCATTCTCAATGTTGGCATAATTGATGTTTCCATTTTAAATGATAGTCAACAAATAACCCCCCCCTACCCCTATTTTTATTTTGGGTATCTAATTCATAGCTTACAAAGCATTAAAGAGAAAACAAGTAAGCTTGATAGTCTCTTTTTCATTTAGTTTTAATGAGCTCTAAAAAGAGGTAAAAGTTTACTCAATAGGGTTTCTTCTTTTGGGTTTATAAAGCTAAAATAAGAGGTAATAATATTTTTTATAGGGTGTCCTTTTCATGAGACTTTAACGAGTCCAAAAAAGAGCTAAAAGGATGCTCAATATAACTCTCATTATTTTAATGAGCAAGAGAAAGGGAGAAGAGTAAGGTCATCCTCCTTCACTATTTAATGAGCATGAAAATAACACAAAGGAAGCTCATCTTGTAGAAATGAGTAGTATAGAAGGTAGAATTTTTTTTTGATTTGATGTATCATCCTAAGAAAGGTGAAACAAAGACGCTAGAAAAGAAAGTCCACTCATCACAAGAATCTCTCCTGGAAGGATAGAAACACCAAGAAAAAGACTAATAGAGGATCCAATGATGATGTGACTACAATGAATGTAAGTGAAGAAAGAGAAAATAATAGCATATCAACATGCCTACTTGAGTGAAGAAATATGTATCAATAATCACAAGGTAATAAAGGTGTTTTAGAATCATCCTTGAGATATGGCTAGAATATTATAAAAAAGAGAGAACATGAGGCTCAATTTAAAATTCATGGTGAGTATGAAGGAGGGATTCAAGGCTTCCCAAAAATTATAGCACGAACACTAAAATGGAAAAAAAGTGTTAAGCCAGGGAAACCATGAAGAGGATGGCTCAACTGCAAAAGTTAGAACATGAAAATAAAGAGAGATTAATGCTACAACCCTGGGGAATCATACCTAAAATGTATTGGTGATTGCTTAGATTGTTAATAATGTATTATATAGAAGGTTAAAATCTACTCCTATATGACAAGGTTAGAAATATGCACCTAAAATCCTATGGATTTCATAATAAAAATGCCACCTATCCTATAAAAACCATCTAGAATCACTAGGCCCATGGTAAATTCACATAAATAAAGAAATAGAACATGTATTAGGTAAGAATAGGACCATATATTTTCTTATTTTTGGATTTTTATAAAAAAAAAAGAATCACATATATGATGTACTATTTCTATCTAGTTTGGCTTTTATGATTTCAAATATGTGATTCAAAATCCAGATTTTATGGAGATGTATGTTGAATATAAATGCTCAATTATTGTTACAAATGTCAACATACCAAAAGGACTAATGTATGTAACATCATGGTATCACCATGGGTGTTCCTATAAAAAAACTAACAAATGTAAATTAAGCACCAAGCATTATGAACATCAAAACAAAATAACCCACACTAAAAAATAAAACGTTCTCAAATCACACACCAAAGAAAAACTAAAATTCATATGTTCAAGGAGCAACATAGTTTAATAGGTTGTGTTATGTAGTGCCCACTGCTAAACATAGCCCAAAAATTTCTACAGACATGTATGAAATCATTAGCCATTTTCAAGATCATATGGTAGACAATGTTGGGGCCACACCACATAGAGTTGAAGTGCAAGGTTAGTAAATCTTGATGATTACAGGAAAAACATAGAAGCATACCATTATCAGAAACTATCCTAGGATATAAAATGCAAGTGGTCTCATGGGATAATGAAGCACCTTGATGATGACTATCAAGAAAAAATGGAGGTACCAAACACTCAAAAACTAGGGGGTTTCGATTCAAAATTTCAGTGGCATGTTCAATATTAGAAATATGAGACTTGATTTAGCCCAATGTGGCACTTCATTAAATGACCTAGGAAATGCCCCCTTTACCGATCAAGATTTTTTTTCCAAGATATACCATTTCTAGATCTAGGAGAATATATGAATCACAAGGCATATCCTCCCTTAGATTATCAATTGAATCCATGGCCTCAAAGCTATATTGTTATGAAGGAAACTTAACATAAAGGAAGTCATGTGGAATAGGTGGAGTGATGGTCTATGTGGGAAAATCATCCTAATCATATTCCATATTGGGATTGAGTTTTTGGTCAACATTAGTAATTTCTCATGGAACCACTAAAGAGGCAATTTCTTCCACTAGAAATAGATTTTTCTCACCATCTAAGTTTCCATCTAAAAGATTTGGTACCACCCAAGCATTAATGGACCAATGTGATCCAAAGGTGATGGAAGACATCATATGCATGTGATAAATTGTGGTATATGGAATATTGGGAAGTGGAATTTGGATAAATTCCCATTAACAATGAATTCTTGAATATACCTGCACTAGAATTTGTATATACTAAAGGGTTATCACCAACAAATGGCATTGTAGTGCCCGTAGTGGATAATTTTGTCATTGTCATGTAGTATGAAAGTTGATCACTTGTAACTATATTTCTTTCACGAGGTAAGTGAAGAACAACAAATATTAATGTCACAACAATATTCATACCATAAAACTAGATATGTCCGAAGAGAAAATCATAGTCAAGTGGGGTTTCGACATTAACTATGATGGTTTTCCCCCAAGCTTGATAAAAAATGCAAGGATAAATTACTTATGTAAAAAAGTATGGTTGGAAAAGGCCTAGAGTGGGGTAATTGACTAAATGAGTACAAGAGAACGTAGAGATTTTTAGCATGATGAGGCCATGATACAAGTGGAGGATCCTTCATCCACAAGAGTGCAGTAAATATCCCTATTAAGAAATTTAACCAAGAGATGAACGATGACTTGATGGGATAGGCGATACCTACTTGCATCATCATCAAATGCAATAAGGTCAGACTTTGATGGATTAATCCCTTCAATACAAGTAAATAAGGCTTAATGTTGCATAGGGAATTTTTTCCATAGGAAGAGGAGAAATATGTGGGAACCACCTAGTTCACATGTGTGGCCTTTGAATTTCCCCCATATTGAACACAAACCTAGAAAAATGGAAGGACACTAAAAAACTAGGGAAACTAATTGGGGTTGCAAAAACAACTAGTGGTACACTACAACAAATCCCTATGATTAGATCCCTTGTTTGCTTCCAAGGACTGTTTTATTGTATTTTTCTCCAATGTTTTGAAAACGTTGGTGTTATTTATCAGGATGGTACTATTTTTGTTATTTTTTGTGCCAAAAAAAACATTTAAATGCTAAATTAGGGGTTAATAGCACCAGAAATAGTGCCGAATTTATATCATTTTTTAGTGCTAGAAATAACGCTGAACATGCCTAAATAGTTAATTAATTGAGTTGTTGGGGGTTAAGTGGATAGGGGTTTTGAGGATTATGGGATCTAGGGATTTGGGGTACATGGATTGACGGTTAAGGGAATAGGGGTTAGGGTTTAAGGGATTAAGGGTCAAGATCTAAGGGATTTGGTGCTTACATGTTAGGTAGTTTAATGGTTAATGGCTTATGGATTATGGGTTAAGGGATTAATTTTTAAGTGCTTAGGGCATAAGGGTTTATGGATTAAGATATTAGGGATTAGGGCTTAAGTGTTTATGGTTCAATGGCTTAGGGGTTAGGGGTTTTAGGGTTTTTACATTAAGGGATTAATGATTAACTAGTGTTGAGAGATTAAGGGTACTTTAGGGATTAGGGCTTAAGGAGTTAAACGTCAATTTAGGCTTAGGGGTTAAGGGATTTAGGGATTTATCTAAACTCTCTTGAAATGTCAAGGAATTTCTTCCAACTTTCCCATCACCAATTCCATCCATCGATGCATCATGGTGAGAAGTGAATGGGGACAACATTGAAATTTATTCAAACTATTCTTGTGCGCATCAAAATTTGACATGGTTAGACTAGACACATACCTTGACAGTATGCAAGGGTTTCAAGACTCAAGGATGCTTGATTTCCTCGCATAATATTTGAGATCATCCATGTTTTCATCAACATTCATCATGTAGTCTCATTGTCATCATTAATCATTCCCATCTATGGAATCTTTGTCAAATCTCTCTTAAAAGGTCATGGAATGTCTTCTAACATTCCCATCACCAATATCATCCATTGATGTCACAAGGTGAGCAGTGAATGGGGCCAACCTTGAAATTTATTCAAACTATTCCTATATGCGTCAAAATTTGACATGGTTAGAGTAAACACATGCCTTTACAGTATGTGAGGGTTTCATGACTCAAGGATGTGTGACGTCTTCACATAATCTTTGAGATCATCCACGCTTGAATCAAGATTCATCATGTAGTCTCATTTTCATCATTCCTCATTTCCATCTATGGAATATTTGTTGAAACTCTCTTGAAATGTCATGGAATCTCTTCCAACATTCCCATCACTATTTTCATCCACAACCCTACATAGTGAGTAGTGAATGGGGCAAACGTTGAAATTTCTTCAAACTGTTCCTGTATATAAGCATCAAAAATTGACATGGTTAGACTACGCACATGCCTTGACGGTATGCAAGGGTTTCAAGACTCAAGGATGCTTGACATCCCTACATAATGTTTGATATTGTCAAAGTTTTCATCAACATTCATAAAGAAGTATCATTGTCATCATTCCTCATTCGCATCTATGGAATCTTTGTCGAAACTCTCTTGAAATGTCATGGAACATCTTCCAACACGCCCATCACCAATGTCATCCACAAATGTCACTCGGTGAGTAGTGAATGTGGACAATGTTAAAATTTCGTCAAATTATTCTTGTATGTGTCGAAATTTGACATGGTTAGACTAGGTGCATGCACTGACAATATGATAGGGTCTTAAGACTCAAGGATTCCTAACATCCCCCCATAATCTTTGAGATCTTCAATGATTGCATTAACATTCATCATTTAATCTCATTTTCATCATTTCCCATTCCCATCTATCAAATCTTTGTCAAAACTCTATTGAAATGTCATGGAACATCTTCCAACACGCCCATCACTAATGGCATCCACTAGTGTCGCTTGGTGATCGTTGAATAGGGTCAATGTTAAAATTTCTTCAAATTGTTCCTATATGTGTCATTTGACATGGTTAGACTAGCCACATGCGTTGATGGTATGCGAGGATTTTAAGACTTAGGGACATCATTCTCATCATAGTTTCCATCATCATGGTTTTCATTTCTATCGTATTTAGAATCCAATTTAGCATTTTAGTTTCTAGTTTGGCTTCTTATTAGGGATTAAGGGAAATAAGGGTTAATTAGGTATGATATATATGGATAAGAGATTATAAATATTAAGTGTTAAAGGTTATATATTTTAGAAGCACTAGAATAAAATGGTTATGGGTTAAGGTTTCTAGAAGTTAGGGTATTTTGTAATTAGCATCAATGGGGATTGGGGTTTAACAGTTATAAGTTTCATAAGTTATACTAGTTGGAAGATAAGAACCAAAGTTATATGGATTTGGTGTATATAAGTTATGGGTTATTGGGTATTATAATAATTAGATGGGGATTAATGGTGATAGGTGTTTTAAAGGCTGACAATTATATATAAGAAGAATTAAAGATGACATATATATAATATATATATATATATCTATTATATATATATTATATATATATATATATATATATATATATATATTATATAATGATTGGAATTTAATGGGATTAATTGTTAACAAAATTGGGGGTGAGTAGTATAGGGTTTATGGGTTACATAAGTTAATGGAAAGGGGATTTATGCATAAAAAAGTTATTGGTTAAATATTATATCAAATTAAGGGTTAGTAAGGTTGAGGGATTAATTAGTAGGTATATAGTGGCTAGTGATTATAAGGGTTAAGATTCGTGTGTCCAAAATTTGACAAGTGAAACTAACCAAGAAGATTAATATTTGTGTGTCCAAAATCATGAAGGTTAGATAACACTCACCTTAGGCTATGTGGCATGGCACATACCATACAAAGATATAATTTCCATAACTGTACTAACACTTGATAACGAGATATTTTTTTACCATCTCGGTAGTAAGAGAAAATTATTCCATACTTACCATTGTATTTAGGAATGCATCTTATGTCCAATATCAATGTCTCTTGATATAGGCTACCTCACTCTAACCTTGATTCATATCATCATTAATTGATGAGTGAAACACATTAGTAACATTAGTACTGAAATGTTTAGAATCATTAAGAACATATAATGTTCACATTATGTTGAGTAACACACCATGTACTAGAAGAGGGTGCAATGTCCTTAACTGTAGTAAGAATGAGACTATTATTCATAAAGAAGGGGGATTATTATTCCTTTTACATTGGGATTTTGACCAAACCCAACTTGATTTATTCAACTTAGTGACATTACACAATTGAAAAATCAACAAACAAAATTTCATAACATGGACTATTTTCTACTTGGGGAGGGGCTTTCAATATGCATCTTATCTTCATTATAATGTGCATTAAGCACTTCTCAAATTATATTATAGTGATCTGATATGTGACAAGTATCGATTTGTCACTAGATTTAATAAAACAATAACATAAGTTAAGTCTTCACCATATTAATGAATCTTAATGATTATATATCCCATGTGCCACCTTTAACAAATTAGCATTTCTTCAATTGTGCCTCCTCAACTCCAAATTCTCCAACCTAGGCAATAAAGTCTCATCATTGAAAACCTCAATGCATAGACAATAACAAAGTTACATCATCATAAACCTCATCTGAACCTTGAACACAACTCCACAAGATGCACAACCAAGTCTTGTCATGATAAAAGCACCAAAATGACAGTTTTCCCCACCAATAGGTTGTGCTTAGGGAGGGACACTCACATATTGGATGGAAAAACAATATACCCAGATGTCGAATGTTGTTAGTGAGACTGTGTAAGATTCAATCAAGCCTTTACACCCCTTGAGACTATAACTCCCATAATTGGCTACCACATTAGCCTTCCCATGAGATTTGAATTAAATACTTGATAAACAGTGAACTCCACACAAACCACCTTATTTACAAGTTAATATTACACATTAATAAATCACTTGCAAACAAAATTGTAAAAATTAAAAAAAGATGAAATAGTAAAATTTTGAAAGAACACATAATCATATGTGATAGGTTTTGCACTATTAAAAAAAGTGATATGCTACTTTCTCAAATATTCATCCCTGACCAATGTAGAAGCTCGAGAAAGTGAATTTCTAGGGATAAAGATCTTGAGTATTTTGCGACAATCTAGTTAAATTCAAATTACCTTGCAATAAAAGTTGAATTTGTGCATTGGAATTTTTTCCCATTCATAATTCCAATGGACGATGTCCTAAACGTCTTCACCGCCTTTGTATTTTAATGTCTAGTTTTGCGCTTGCAATTCACCTTTGTTTCTGTTGTTTCTAGTGATACAGTGGAGCCCCTCGATGTAGAAATAGCATAAATGGGTTTCTTTAGCAGAATATTTAGCAGTGTAGAGGCTTGATGCATCTTGGCTCTGTGTTTTCCGCTAGGGTTTGAAATGGCAATGGGGATTGATTTCATAGTTTGAGGAAAAAGTGGTTGGACCATAACCACTAGCTCTGAACACAATAGCTTTAATCAGTGGGTCGAGAGCCAAAAAGAAACACGTCACATCATTTGGAGACTCAGTGAGTTCAATTGAAACCTGAAATCAACATATTTAATCCAACCCCTAGGCTAAATTCGTTATCCAACCACTACCATACTAGCTGACCTTCTGAGCTAGATTTTTCCTCTTTGTTTTAGTTGGGGTTTCTAATTATGGCGAGAAGGGGAGATGTTATATCTACATTCCCATCTAAGAGTAAAGGAAAATTTTCTCCCCAGTCTCTTCTATCGCATCTTTTGTCATATAATTGCATACAAGTGATGATGACCACCTCATTTTTTTGGAACGAAGTTGGGTTTTATATGAAATTGGGTAAGATCATGCTTTCCATATATGAAGGTCTAAGATAGAAGTATTTGTGCGTTTATTGATTTACCACGACAAGAATGGGGAATTTTACCATTTTTTTCACAATTTTTCTTTCATGTGTGATTATTCAAAAGGCTTTTGTCTGATGTATTTTTGAGATAATGAGCTCAATTCTAATGGAATCAATATTTCCATCATGCTACTCTCCTTTATTATTTTACTTTTTCTGTATGTACCAAAGTTAGTTAGATGATCTATCTATCTATGATCATGGATTCACATTGCATACATGTATTTGTTTCAAACCCTGACAGGTGTAGAGCCTTTTGTTGTGAGAGAGGGAAGGTTTTTGATTTTAGGAACTTGGTTTTCTCCATCATCAAAAGGACATATCATCTCCTACCAACCAAACTAGGGGTGACATTAATAAGATACTTTATCCTTTTAATAGGATACTTGCATCATATGAATGATGTGTGAGATGATTTTGTTTACATTTCTTATGATCTATGTGTTTTAATGTTATAATTTATTGCATTAAATCCTTTAATAAAACCATCTGTTAATTTGCACATTTTAGAAACGAGGAACAATATCAAGTTTCAATTATCACTATCATTAACAAGATTGTATTTTCTTCTTTGCTTCCTATTTTTTTTATTTTTCTACCCTTGAATATTGGCTCTGATCTTTTTTTGATATGGATCTGATTTGGTGCCAAAGAACATGTCATCTATCCTACAAGTGTTGCCTTCACATTTGGGAAAGATTGTAAAAATAGAAAAAATGAAATCTGGCAAATTCCTCAAAAACAAGCTTTAAATATCCATTTGAATATTCCAAACCATGACACATGTTGGACAACTAAAATAGGTTTTAATAAATAAGATAGTTCCAGACAAAAAGCTCTTTCATATTTGAAAAATTCATTTTCATCTTCTTGAAAACCGTTCTCAAAGTTAATGACTAAAATAGGAAATCATTTAATATTTAAATTTGGAAAAATGGATTGGAAATCTTCCTTAATATCTCCCAAACTGTGATAGTTTTGTAAAACATAAGAGATTTTCTTTTAACTAATATTTTTCCCAACATAAACCCCTTTATTATTTTCTTTTAATTCATCTCCAGTTGTTTGGAAACTCGGCTTGAAGATAATAACTAAAACAGTGAAAACACAGAGTGCTATAGAAAATACAGTTGTCAACAAAATATAGATCATTGCTTGCATCATATTTCTTGAAAATGTCTTATATGAAATGATGGAAATGTTATGTATTTAAAATAACTCTTTACTTTTCAAGTTCTTTTGGTAACCCTCCTATACCAAGGGATTTATATATTCAAATTTCATAACACAACTTTTCTTACCTGAATCTATTCAACTCATATCGAGTCACTATCACAACCAAGTGTTGAAAGCCATTAGAAAAATAGATCAACATCACCTTGCATGTAGGTGTATGATTTCCATGTGTGAAATTTACTTTGTAGTTTATTCTTGAATCTGACTACTATTGCTTCTGGAAGTTTGCAGTTATGAGCAAGATGAGTAGTGCCCTTTATAGAATCTTTGCTTGTCTAGACATAATATTCATGTTCTAGAGTTCAAATATGCTTCATTTTGAGCATCCCCGTCATGGAATTCTATAAGGAAACATAAAATTCATATTTTCCATCAAATACTTCTTGTGCATTTCTCAAACCTCTAGAATTTACATACATTTCAACAATTGCATTTTCAACAAGGTTATATGAATCAAACCCAATTTGGATAACAAAAGAATGGACCTACATTTAAATTTCTAGGTTGGGACATGCTTTAATAACACTAGAAAAAAATGAATGTATCTAGGCTCATGATTGCAAATTGCTTTTGTAAAAACAACATCAAGAATTCCTTACCATCTCCAATCTATGCAAATCTTGAAATGATAGCAGTCGATGAAATATATCTCCTTCAACGATTGTTCCAAAATTATATGTTCATTTGACATTTAAGAAGACTTTGAATGCATCCCTATAAAAGTATTATTCAGAAATACATCAGAGTCAAATGCCTTTTTATGTGGCATGGATATATTTTCCTTGCCGGAAGGCTTCTAGGTGAGCACATGCTGGAAGGACACTTGTAAATGTTACCACATCTTACTTTGTACCAGACAATTCCATTGAATAAAATAGCTCCAATGCCTTACTAACATATCCATTCTGAGCATAAGCTTATTATGTGACAACTGTAGAAGCTTTGGTTGACTACATGCCCTCAAGGTGCAAGGAAATGTACAACTGTCAAGCTTCCTACATGCCAATTGCATTTGGTTATGGAGTGATAGCAGCTCATCATACAACCCATTCATGGTACTTGCTCTGATCATTGTATTCCATAGCAATATGTCTTCTTCTAGTGTCTTGTCAAACAATTGGCCTGCAAAAGGAGAAATTCTCGGACTTGGAATACACACTCATAGTTCGGTCTGCATAAAATGTTATTTATTGGAATTTGGGCATTTAGGTATGAAGTTGTTTCCAAATTTACAAAGATTGCAAATTTGAGAGAATTTCAAATATTTTTAATTGTTGCATCCACCGTTGTTATTTATTCACATATTGAGGGCATGACCATGTGAATTTGTGTGTTTTCATGCTTTCCAAATTAAATATGATTGTTTACACCAATTACACTCATGAGATAGCCATTACATGAACCACGTGAGAGATACTACAAAAACCATGTTAAGAAATTCACTCTCCACCTGAAAAAAGAACCACAAGGGCTTGGCCTTGACCCACTTATAGGTGCATTTAAAAAGGTATTAATAGAGATTTTCACTTTTCTCTTATCAATCCTCAATAATAACAATGGTAAATATAACATTCTGATTCAACTGTGACAATTCACTTGTGTTATTTTTTTTTAATTTATGGATTATATAAGCCCAACTTTGACTTGGAATATCTACTTTGCACCCATCTCTCATTTATAAACTTTGAACTAAAAATGAACCTTTTGATTTCTCTTAAAGACATACTTTGCTTCCCATGAGAATAGTTTTTGAAGAATTCCTGAACAAATACTTAACTTAGCTTTATGACGGTAGCGCAATTCAATTTAAACTATGGACTCTTCCTAACCTATGGATACCATTCTTTTAAGATGTGGCTCATATTGTTGCCTCTACTACAGATTTGGTCAAATTTGTTTGTGATAGACCATGATTCATAGGCTCTTCCTTGCTGATCAAAAAATTCTCTTGGTGACTTTGATAGACCTCTAGCCTTGGATTTTTATCACCAAAGTAATCTCACCCTCATCACTCTCCACTGTGGATGCATATTCCAATAGGACACCATTTCCATTCCAACAATGAAATGGACTCAAAGTCAATCATGTTGTAGACCTTGCACTGCAAACTATTTTTCAAAGATATACTTGTGAATCATGCATGGATTCTTACAACTATGTGGGTATACATATGAGAAAATCTACCCTCATATCCATATTCAATTTGCACTCTTATCTTTAGGAAAATTAAACTTGTCATTCTTGATTCTGGGATAAAAAATCCATTGTCGTGGATGATTGATTGTTGCATCACATATGCATGGGCATGGCTTTTTGTTGCACATATTTCTATGATAATTGGGAGACAACTATCAAATTAACACAACAATCTATCTGTGACTCATGTGCGATAGTGCAATAGAGTGTCAGGGAGGCATAATTAAGAGGAGTAAATGGAACATGCATGGTGAAGGCATGCATCGACCATTCATAGTTTGTTTCCAGTTTTTCCACCAAATTTCTATTTTTTCAAAACTAGAAAACCACAGTTTAGCTCAGTTCCTATTTCAGATCACTTTAATTTTTGAGTTTCTATTCTTATTTGACTTTCTTTTGAAATTTTAGGAAAGAGAAGGAATTCAAATATATAGGGCACTAGTCCCAAAGAAAACATTGAACCATCAAGTGCACTTGGTATTTGGAACATTAATCATTGGAAGTGGTTACTAACTTTACTCAAAACATCAACTAGATATATAGTGGTCTATTACTCCAATGCTTAATATAATTTATGCTTTGCAACTATTTGCAAAGAGTTGACTTTAGATCCAAATTCCATCAAGTATGAGCTGAGCATTGGCCATAAAGGTTCGATGCTCATAATATAAATAAAGACATATGACAACAAATAACAACAAGGTGATTGGCTAACATCCATGTGTAACCCAATTTCTTCGTGAAACTCAATTAAAACTTAGTGATAATGTTTTGAATTCATGAGGCTGTAACAACACCTATATGTTTTCCAGGTTTACATGAGCCCATTACTCTTTGAAATTTAGGATATGATTTTAACTCATATATAATGTACTTTGAAAACTTGTTCTTCAATAACCAATATGGTTACTACTTTCATGTTCTTCTTGTTCTTCAAAATCATCAATATGTTGACATTCTTTTTCAGCTTTAAGGGCTGCTAGAAGTTGAGAAGAATCAAGAGAAGTATCCTTCAATTTCTCATGGAAAAGCACAAGTTAAAAAAAAAAAACAAATAGAAGGTAGTTTCTCCATATGTCGGATTTTTTTTTTGAAAATTTTTAGGTGCTTCCCTTGATTTAAAATCATTTCTTCCTAATTAAGGTATTTTAAGGAGCCCAGATCCATGGTCACAACATCAGAGGTTGATAAGGCAATCTATACTAGCATATATCCACCAATCCCTAAATAATGGCACACACATTGAGCCTTCGCATATTTCATGGAGCCATCCACTTTTCTTGGGTATAGAGATTATTATAAGTTATAAAAAAACTTTGAAGATGGATTTATGCTAGCATGGCAACCTATCCTATGGATCTACTCATTGGCACACCTATTGAGGTTTGTTACACATTGGAGGGGGTGATTGGAGGGTTTGAAGGGAAGGGGTGATTGGAGAGTTTGAAGGAGGAAGTTCTAGTCATTGGAGTTTTTTTAGCGTATGGTTACAAATTATCATTTTTACTCATACTATTGTGGAGAATTCCTCTTGAATAAGATTCATGTTGACCCTTAGACCACTCATACTTGGTCAAAGAAAAATTAAAAGGGTCCAGTCTTCCTAGAAGTGATGTCTTTCACTTATGGATAGACATGGCATAACTTCCACCTACTTCATGTCTACTATTCATTGTTTGAATTTTCTACTACAAGTTTATTAGTAGATTAGAAAATTTTTAGGAGTTGGTTAGGAGGAAAAAGTGTATCTATATAATAATATTATTATTCTATTATCAAGAGATGAGACTATAACTCTATTTAAAGAGTATCTCTCTCCATTGTTATCCATGGTTGCGGTTGAGGATTGTCCCCTTGAGCTTTGTTGATTATCTTGAATGAAATGCAAGTTGAGGATTTATAGTATGGCGTACAATGATTTTGGTTCAATAGTGGATATATGCTAGAATTTATTGCATCAAATACTTTCATGAAGGGATATAACCTAGGTAACCTTGTTTCTAGTTAGAAGAATTTAATTGGGGTTCATTCCCCCTTTGAGAATTTGTGTTTATTATTGTAAAATGTCATTATTTATTTTATTTATTAATTAATATTAGCCAAAAATTACATGATCATGTACTAGACACACCCTCATAAATGTTTGAAAAGTTTCTTTCTTCCAAATTTATGTTTTGGTGGATAAGAAATCTACAACATATAAATGTTGTAGGTTCTTTATTTGGGCTACATGTTTCCTTATTAGTATAAGGAAACAACCCTTGAATTTTGGATCTGATCTATTGTTTATATGGAGCTAATTTGGTGCCAAAGAATATGTCAACTGCCCTTCAAGTGTTACCTTAAAATCTGGTTAAGATAGTAAAAATAGAATAAATTAAATTTGGTAAATTCTTGAACAATAAGATTTAAAGAGTCATTCAAATATTCCAAACCATGACACTTGTTGAAAAAATAAAAGAGGTTTTTGTAAATCATCCCATTCTTGACAAACGCCTCTTTCATATTTGAAAAATTCATTTTCATATGCTAGAAAACAACACTCAAAGTTGATGACTAAAACATGAAATCATTTAACATTTACATCTGGAAAAATGGGCTGCAATATTCCTTCATATATCCCAAACCGTGATATATGTCTCAAAAATGAGAGAGGATTTTTCAAATGAACCCATTTCCAAAACAAACCTCTTTTTTTTTTCAAAAATTCATTTCCAGTTGTTTGGAAACTCCGCTTAAAGACCGTAACTAAAACAGGGAAAAAACAGAGTGCTATAGAAAAATTCTAGCAACGTTTTTGCTGTGTCACGTCATATTCGTCAGCCACTCCTTGGATGTAAAATATCAAATTTTATGTGACAAGTGGAAGAAAAAAATAAATATATTCCATCACACATTCATCATACCACACTTCAAATTCGGTCTTCAATACTCTTTGATGGAAGTTTTAATTTGACTGGTTGAAATAATTATAGCTTATGACATCTATTTTGGTAGCGCCACCTGTCAAATGACATGTCTCACATGTTGTCTTCTGGTTTGGAATTTTCTCCATTATCATCTTTCATTATGTTCGTTTCCTTTTATTTTTTCAGTGCCTTCATCTTATCGTGTTAGAATTAGCGCTCGCAAATTAAAAGGCAATGTTCATAAAAATTTGGTAGAAGCTAGACTTTAGGACACCAATTGAGCTGTCATAAAAAATTTGAATGTGATAACATGTACTAACCCATTCTATAGATATAATGAGATCTTTCTCTTATATTTTGGAACATTTGCCTTCTTTACTGGTGCTTGCATATTATTCTCATCATATATTGTTTTTCAATTTTTTTTGATAGCCCACTTTTCCACAATAAGGACACTTGCAAGTCTTAGTGATCACTTGAGTCATCAGTACTGCTACCATCATGATTCTTAAAAATATTTTCTTGGCCTTGAATTTCCTCGCGAAAACCATCTTTTAACCTTCATTCCCACTCTTATTTCGAAATTTCTTTTTCCAGTTGTCTTGCTGTTAGAATTTAGTGCTTAAATCATCAAAATTTAGCTCAACATTTGTAAAAGTATTATCACGCGTTTCAATAAAATACTCAAATGAGGTTGTTAAACTATTGAGAGTGATTACTACCATCTATTCTTCCATTTTATGTCCCACAATATTGCACTATTCTCCAAGGAATTTTTCCTTCAACAAATGTTGTTGTAAAGATGCACTTTCATCCATTCTACTTGAAAACAATAATTTTTTAAGGGAGAGGGATCTACCTTTCTTTAAAGTTTCATGTAAATCCTTTAGTTTCTTCCAAATATTTGCAGTATCACCTTTTCCCTTCACTTTGGCGAGCATTTAATTTTTTTATTCTGCCCTTCAAACTTGTTTTGATTATTTTAGACAATTGTTGGTCATGTTTCCTTACCTAGCACAAGCTGACCCAAATGTTTGTGTCGAAAAATGGTAAAAATTTTGGTTATCCTTCTACACTACGTTAAACAAACTAGTCATTAGAGCACACAAATTGAACCTATATGTTGCTAAAACTAAAATGTGCAACTAAAATAGAGACTTGCAGTCAAGGAAACTATGTTTTTAGTCATAATTAAATATTGTTTCAGAGAATATATTGTTGAGGGTCTGGAATGGGACTTAAGTGAAATATTGGGTAGGAAATTATAAATTATTGGAAAAATAATGGCAAGGATATCATAGATCCATAACAGGTCTACCTGGAAATGATCTGAAGCTCTGATATCCTTTCTCTATCTTTTGCACTGTCAATTGATTTGGCAACGCTTCTAAAAAATTCAGTCTGCCAATTTATTTGGCAATGCTTTCTCAAATCAATGCCTCTGTTGCACTGCCAAAATATTTGGTACCGCTTCTTTTAGGATCACTATTCTCTTATGTTTCCCAAGGAATTTGCAGTGCCTTTTACAAGCTTTTGAGCTCTTGTGTTGCAAGAGAATTTGGCAATGCTCTCTTTAAACATCTTCCCTTCTAAAACTTATTCTCATCCTTCGTTCCATGGAATTTCCAAACCCACTTCAAATGTGTCCATTCAAAAGGCATCGATTTCATTCTAGAATAGGGGGTACATCTTGGCTTGAATGTCATTCTGAAACCACAAAAAACCTCAGCCATGACTACTCCAGGACATTGTCACATTCCTTCATACTTTGATCGGTGATATAGCAAAAATAGAAAGGTATATTCAAAGTATAAAAAGGGAAAAATTCCACATACGCAAAACACCAAAATGTGTATTCACTAAAAACTCACACATATAACTTTATGCAAAACTCAGCAATACATCCAGTCATGGCTTTGAATTGACATAGCGAAAATCGAAGGAAAATGTGAGGTGTACGAAGTTTTAAAAGGACTGAAAGTGCATAAGTTGAACCACGATTTAACTATGGAAACTTCAATTAGACCATGCCAAAACATTCCTTCATGGTTCTACAGAGTGATACAACAAGATTCAAATAGATTCAATGAAATGGGGTGTTTTGTCTCTGTCTTTGTTAGCATCAACAACAAAAAATGGTGAATTTGCAAATACATTATTTCTTCAATCCACTGAACTTTTTAATAACACGAATCATTACAAGAACGCACATTCAAAGTTGTCACAATCCACACATGTGACTACTCCAAGACACAATCCTTCAAATTCTAAAGAGCGATACAACGAGAGTTGAAAAGGAAAAAGAAGAGACTGATTGAATATGTTATGGATATCTGATACCAAAAATGATGTTGGGGAATCACAAAGACTCACCTGTAATGTACCTCTCTCATCTCTGTCAGATAATTTGGCAGCGCTCTATAAACATTTTTTGTCTTTTTTGCTGCCAATTGATTTGGCAACGCTTCTCAATTTTTTTCACTACTACACTGCCAATTTATTTGGCAGTGCTTTCTCAAACCAATGCTTCTACTGGGTTGTCAAAATATTTGGCAATGCCTTCTCGATATGGTCTTTGTCTACTTCAAATGGATTTCAAAGCACCTTCAATGCTCAATGATCTAGTCATATTCATGAAATTCAAGTCCCTCCACAAGACGACAATTCTTACGCTCTGACAACAAGACCCTTTTAAGCCTTTCATAAAATCAAACCTATAATTCCTTCTCTGTAAGCCTTCTTGGCTCCACGCCTAATTATTTTATCTAAATCCTCTTCATGGAATCTAAATCTATTCAACGTGTTTCCACATGGATTCTTAAAACATTTTTTTACGATTTGGTAGTGTCCTCTACGAACTTTTGTGTAATATGACTACGCCATTAAAAGTAGTACCACCTAAGACTCAACACTGGTTCTAAACTTGACCCTTTAAGCTAAACTATATGTGCGTAGAAACTTACCCAACCATTCAAACTGCACCATAAATTTATGAATGATTACCTGTCATACAATCTTGGAGTTCACTAATCATAAACTACTATATCTCAGCCTCTATGCTCGATTTGAAATTTGTTCTTCTCTCCTCATATGAATTTCAATTTCCTTCTTCCCTTGTTTACCAAAATTTGCAATCCAAGGAGCAAGGTATTCTACAAGACTACAATTCTTACGCTACACAAGACTACAATTCTTACGCTATGACAGAATACCTTGCTCCTTGGATACAATTGATACAATTGATATCCAAGGAGCAAGGTATTCTGTCATACCTTGGTTTAATGGTGCTAAAAAGCCACACCTTTAGTGATGATGATACCTCATATTCTAAAACCAAGGATTATGTCTTAACTTCACACGCTCAAATCACTGCATAAACTACGCATTCCTTTACGGGCTCAAAATTGATACAACAAAAATAAAAAGGGCAAGATAAGGTATATTAAAAAGGATTGAGTGTGCATGCATCAAATTACAGTTTAATAGCAACCATTTACAGACAGATAACTACCAGTGTTGCTCATCTTCATCCCTTCTTGTTCACCACATTTTGTGTGGAAACAAGCCCCATAACCATTCATCTTCAACACCTTTACTACATCTATATATTCAACATTTAGATGAAACATTGACCATCCCTTTGCTTAAGTGTGGAAATTTAGTATATATCCTAGCAATGGATTCTAGTGTTGTTCTATCCAACTCACTAAGTTGGAATATGTACTAATGTTTATTAGAATTGTTGAATGTTTTATATCATTGGAATGAAATCTTAGTTTTAACTTATTTGAAATTTTATTATCGTATGTGCACTTTGACATGATGTAATATGATTATTGTTTCATTTCATATGTTGTAATATTAGATATATAACAGAGATTAAGTATTGCATGAAATAAATAATAAGTTTTCATTCTAAATGTTTTCTTTTTTTTCCAGAACAAGGATCTTCTAGAAGATATGAATGATCCTCGTCACATAGATCTAGATCACGTTGGGTCCAATGATGAGATAGTAGATGATGCTCATGATGACACGGATAAAGATGATAGCAAGGTCAATGCTGATAGAGTTGGCGATGATGATCATCATCATCACGATGGTGAAGATAATGTTGAGGTAGTTGTTGGCAGCAGCTACTAACATTCATGATCATATAAACTACATCATGGATCATTTTTTATCTATTGTTATGACATTGATTTCCATGGTTACTATCACATATATCATTTTCACAGCCTCCAATACCATATTATTGAATTGTATCTTTTTGACATGTATCATTTTTACTTATATTATTTGGACATGATGTATCACATTGGCTTATATCATTTTGTCTTACTTAATTTATCATTTTTATTTATACCATTTGTACATGACGTATTATTTTGATTTATGTCGATTGTTGGACATGTATCATTTTCACGTGTTATTGATCTACTAGTATATGTTAATTTCACTTGTTTTAGTTATATATGATGATGATCTTATCAATATTGGCTCATCAATTTTTATATATTGAAAGTTGTTGATGATTTGGATGCATATTTTTTACATATGATGGTTTTGATTTACTGTTCAAGATGGATGTTGTCAAATCCACTTAAATTATAGATATTTGAATCACTTGTTTTAATGATAGATGATGATCATGTTACAATAAATGTTTCAGTTTCTATTTTGATGGAGATTTAATAAGTATAATGATGTTTTTAATTTGTATGGATGTCTATTTCCCTAAAAGTTCTTTATAAATCTTATCCTATAAAATATTTCAAATGCATTCATATGACTTACTATATAATCATATACTTATTTTAGAGAGAATAATATTTTTTAACAATTAATTGAAATAAACATATTAGTGAAAAGTAGGGAAACTTTCGTAAAAACACACATCGAAGTTTTATCGACGTTGTTTCAACCATCCATGTGGTTCAAGATTTGACTAAATAAACATTTTCATATAAAGAAAACGGTTATAGTTGATTTACATAAATAATTTTAATATAAATAAATTATTAACAATTTAATTTTAATATGAATAAGGAAAATAATAATCAAACAAAAATTTAATGAATGAACTTCTAAAAATAAAAAATAAATAAAAATTTGCATGGTCAACCTAATAATAATATAATTATAACTAACAAACAAATCAATAATGAAAAAAAATAATCAATTATTTATTGGTATTCAGATAAAAATACAAATAAATAATAAAAATAGGAAATTAAAAAACCCAAAATAGACATCCATAAAATTATATTATATATATTATTTCTATATATATATTATATATATATTATATATATACCTTTATATATTATATTACTATTTTATATATATTATATATATAAACTTAATAAGAATGGTAGGTATCCAACTGATAATTTTTCATCTAACGTCTGTTTAGATTGCTTGGCCTCCTTTCAATCTCTATAGCTTCCCTAAACTTGCAGTGATGGAAATGATGTATCTTAGCAATGACTTGGGCATCTTCAATGCAGATGTGGTGTTTTGTCTTTTTTGCATGTTCTTCTAATGCTGAGGAGCTCTTCCTCTCATGTTTGATGTCTATTGCATGTTCCTGAATCCTCTGATTTATTGAGCAACCAGTTTCACCAACATAGGTTGTTTCACATGAAAAAGGGATTACATAAACACCTTTCATATTCTTAGGTCCATAGGGTATTTTACAGATCTTAGGGAACTTTGAATAGTGTTAAGGGGCCTAAAGTTTGAGGGAACCTTGTACTTTCTTAGGATCCTTGCAATCTTGTCAGTGGTCCCTTGTATAAAAGGAAGGTGTACCCCAGAAAACTGATCATTGGATTCTTTTTTAATATTGGAACCCTTGTCATCCATAAGGAAAGCCCTAAAACAATGGAGCTTATTATAACCATTACTTTTGAAAACCTTGAGGAGATGGGTACTCTCATCTTCAAGATGAATTTCATCATAAACTCTCAACACATGAGTGGCTAAAGTGTTGAGAACACCTAACTTTTGAGCAGGGAAATGATGGGACTTAGCATGAAGATACTATTGCGTGTGAGTTTTCTTTCAAAAGACTTGGTGTGAGAATGATCCATTATCATTCTTTGAAATAAGGATGCCAAGAAGATGAAGGCTCCCATTGATTTCAAATTCCATAGTAAACTTTATGGAGCTAGACTAATTATTAGGATGACAAAGAAAGAGATCCAACTTATCCTAACCATGAGGCTAGATGATGTAGGCGTCATCCACAAATATCTTCCAAATATTTGGTTTTTATTGAGCTGACGAAAAATATTTGGATTCAAACTCCTCCATGAAGAGATTAGCTACAATAGGGGAAAGGGGTGATCCCATGGCAACACCACAAGTTTGTTCATAGAATTCCCCATCAAAGCTGAAGAAAGTAGAGGTAAGACAAATCTCAACAAATTTAGTTGTATTGGGATCCGTGATACGGTTGATGACCTCAATGACCTCATTAATGGGGATACCATTGTAAAGGGTACCACATCGAAACTCACAAGAAAATCCCCGGGCTCAAACCTTATACCCTTTAACTCATTGAAAAATGATGAAGAGTCTTTGACAAAGAACTCTAAAAGGCCAACAAGTGGTTTTAGATTTTGGGCTAAATAATTTTCCAGAAGATAGGTTGGCCCTCCTATAGTGTTGACAATGGGTCTTAGGGGAGCCCCCCTTATGGATCTTGGGAAGACCATAGACCCTGGATCATTCTCACATTAGGTCTTTCGGAATAAAACTCACGCAGAGTAGTATCTTCACTCTAAGTGCAATCATTTCCCTGCTCAAAAGTTGGGTGTTCTCAACATGTTAGCCACTCGTGCCTTTAGAGTTTCTAATGAAACTCATCTTGAAGATGAGAAAACCCATCTCCTCAAGGTTTTCGAAAATAATTGTTATAATAATTTCCATTGTCTTAGTGGTTTCCTTAAGGCTGATAAGGGTTCCAAGATTAGAAGAAAACCCAATGATCAGTTTTCTAGGGTACACCTTTCTTTTATACAAGGGACCACTGATAATATTGCAAGGATCCTAAGAAAGCACAAGGTTCCCTCAACCTTTAGGCCCCTTAACACTATTCAAAGTTCCCTAAGATCCGTAAAAGACTTGGTGGACCCTAAGAATATGAAAGTTGTTTATGTAACCCCTTGTTCATGTGGAACACCCTATGTTGTTGAAATTGGCCACTTGATAAATCAAAGGATTTAGGAACATGCGACACACATCAAACATGGGAGGACCCACTGCTCAGCATTAGCAAAACATGCAGAAAAGACAAAACACCACATTTGCATTGAAGACGCCTGAGTCATTGCTAAGATAGATCAATTCCTTCATCATAAGTTTAGGGAAGCTATAGAGATTGAAAGGAGGCCAAGGAATCTGAATAGAGTCGATGTTTGCAAAATTAACAGTTGTTAGATCCATATCATTTCTTCTTAAATATATATATATATTATATCTATATATATATATATATATATATTTATATATTTTATTTCCTAATTTTATTATTTATTTGTATTTTTATCTTGACAACTAATAAATGATTAATTATTTTTTATATTATTGATTTAGTGTATTTAATTAATAATTGTTATTATTATTTATTATTTTTCTTCTCAAGTTGACATTTATCATTTTAGTTATTTTTAAGTTTAAATTAATGTTCGAATTATTTTAAGTTTTGACCTAAATTATTATTCTTGTTTTAGTGTTTTGATATTAGGTTTGACCCAATTTTATTTATGTTTGGACATTATTATTTTATTATTTTTATGTTTTAGATTTAATTGTTTTGATTATTAAGTTGCCAAATGTTTACTTTATTATCTATATTATTATATTGGATTATATAATTTGTTTTTTGTTTCTTGATTATTTAGGTTGGCCTAAATATTATTTTATTTTTATTTTTAGATATCTCATTAAATTTTCCTTTTGATTAATTATTTCATTAATTCATATTAACAATATAACTAACAATTATTTATTTAGTCAAATCTAACCGTTTTATTTATATGAAAATATTATTTATTAATGATATTATTTATTTAGTCAAATGTAACTATTATATTATAACGACTAAAAACATTTTTTTTCACCTATTTAACTTGATGCCAAGAACTTGTTCTTCATCCTATCCTCACGTTGAACCACATTGGATGGTTCAAAACGCGTCGACTAAACTTTGATGATGTGATCTTCACCGAAACTTTTCTTACTTTTCATAATATGGATAACAAAAGCCTAAATTTAATTGTAAAACATATTAATTTAACTGTATGCAAAACAATAATCATTTTTGGAAACAAAAAAAGAAGAAACAACGGAAGCGAAATTGGAACCAAAGTTGGAAGCCACTAGAAGCAAAACAAAAGCAAAATGGGAAGCAAAAATTGAATCCAAATCAAAAGCCAAACTATAAGAAAATCTTACCACTAAACTTGACGCTATTCGCGAGGTTATTCATGATGCTTGAAACACAAAATAGAAGCAACAATGGAAACCAAATTGGAAGAAAAACTGGAAGCCACATTAGAAGCAAAACTAGAAGCCAAATTGGAAGCAAATCCTAGCACTAATTCTATTCATAAACTAGCACTATTCCCGAATCTATTCTTGGTGCTATTTTCATTACTATTCTTAGCGTTATTCCTGGAGATATTTTGGGCACAATTCCCGATGCAATTCCCTATGTTATTTCTGGTGTTATTTTTTTGGCGCTATTTCGGGCGTTATTTACAGTGCAATTTCCAAAGAAAAATTTGGCGCTATGATAAACATTCCTATTTGTGCCGAAAAAGGTGCCCAGTTTGTGAACTAAAATACAGTAAATCTTAGCACTATTTTAGGCACTATTTTTCCTATTTTGTTATAGTGTTATACCCCAAAGCAAGGGATATGTAATCAAAGTTGGAATATTATACCCTATCACACTAATTGAATGTAGTGAGGGCATCATAGTATAAAAACCTAATGTAAAGGTTGAAGAGGATCCCATCTCTCCCATGGTTGAAGCACCACTCTCACAAGCCATGTGGTTAGAAAAAAAAGAAAAATAATGTATAAAGTTTGAAGTCATTTAAACAAGTATGATGTCAAGAGGATTTGTCAAAGGTGGGCTTATGTTTATTAGTGGAACTTCCTCTACCAATTAAAGTATGACTTGTTCTTCCTTATTTGTACCAAAAATAACCCTCATGGGCTTAGTTTGGTCAAGTCCTTCAATGCTAAAGTTATTCTATGTCTCTATGGTGGTTGCCCATCCTCTTCGAGAGGAAGGTTTTAAAATTTACAAGAATGATGAATAACTTGATCAGGCACAATGAATTTATAAATTTAATGAATAAAGTAAGACACTTTTATGGCCAATTAGACTAATACCAAAGAGTATTCACTATAAAAGATCCTAAGAGTAACAACATGCAAACCAAACATAAGTACTTCTTGAAATCCAAGACACTTGAGGTAGTGAAATTCCCAAGTGCTTTAACAAATAAAGGGTTAAGAAGAAGTTACCCAACCTCCATATATTAACCTTAATTGACATAATTGACATTGATGGAGTTGAGTGTAAAGTTGTAAACCCCATGAGTAATTTTATGGTGATTAACGTATTCCTCAAGTACTGTGGGTGTTATCGGGAAATCTAGTGTCCACTCGAAGCTGCTAGTCCCACTAAGACTGGTAGCTATCTTAGAAACAAACAAACTAAAACTAATTTCGCTTTCCTTTATGAGAAGTATATAAGAGGGGAACAAAGGACACCAACCTCAATCTTGTGCTTGGTTCCTTACTTGGTTCCTCTCCCTTCTGATAGATCTTCGCCGCTCCTTCTTCGTCTACCCAGCTTCAAAGAGCACCTGTGGAATCAAAGCAACATAATACTATCGAAGAACAGAGATCTATAATCATAAGCAATACAGGACCATATATGTATTGACCACACAAATGCATATATCATCAAACATACAAGAATGTGGAGGAAAACGTGAATAGCTTTATTAATATCAAGAATAGCAAAGAGGATTACAACCAGTTGTTCTGACCCAGCGTCATCCTCTCAGCATGAAATCCCTTCTTCACCTCATGAAGAGCATAGATCACCAAACACTATGATGTTGCACCAGGAAACCAACAACACTTCCTTACAAGATACAAGATTCCAGCCTCTGGATCTCTGTGATGAGGGATCCATATATAGATTATTGCAGGGGGATGAGTCAGCTTTTGGGATTTTGATTAGTTTCCTCTCTCTGATAGTTCTTGATTTCACTTGGATATTGATGATCTCTTACTCATCCCTAGGCGAATTCAGAGAGGCAAGTGTCACAGGAGAAGTTTCTGGAAGATTCCATGATGATCCACCTTGCAAACTGTCTTTGCCATTTGTCTACTCTCACCCATCGCACCCTATAGAAGGGCATTCTAGTATGCATCGCACTTTTTACACTGAGCAGGTGAGATGCATCGTACCCTCTGCATTGGGCAGTCTATATGGTCTAGTTTTGACCAATTCTGAGGAGTTTTCTATGGAGAACTTCTGGGAGATGATGTAATCAGTTGACCTTATTCCTTTAGGGCATGAAGCAACACTTTTAGGGACTTATGAGCCCTTGGTTTATGGACATGTATGATTGGGGTTGCAGTTCCCAAAAATGTCTATAAAGGTGGGGACTTATCACCCATAGTCACCTAGGTAAGATCCCTAAAGACTAGCCACTAAGTCTACCACCTCATTTCTAAATGATTTTTGGGACATGTGTGATTAGCACCATATGTGTAACTAGGGTAACTAATCCTGATACCTCTCATGATATGGTCACATAGAGCCTTTCTTCTCAAATAGATCCCCGAACATGAACATTCCAACACACAATAGTACAAAGGGAGTGGGGATGCCACTCTATAAATTTACGATGTGACCTTGTGCTTTGTTGGGTGTGGAGCCTGATTATCTTCTTGATTGTTCAGAGGTTTTTGTTTCAGTTGTGTTGGATCCCTGTTCTTAACGAGGCTACAAATATGCACATTTAATTACTATCAGGGAGGTAGAGGGGGGCTGAGGACAAATTTTATGAGCTCCCCCCTTGGCGGGGATTCGGAGGCAGCACCCCCGTAGCAAAAAATAGATGAAATTTTTCCTTGTAAAATATTGTAATTTTGTAGTCAATCTAGGTCGTTCATTCAAAAAATGATCCGATGATAAAAAAGTTATGTTAATTTAGGGATTTTTTTTCCCTAGAAGGTTGATCCAGATTTATGCAGGAACGCAACAAATTATAGATATAACCATAAATACAGAGATGCAATAGAAATATTACTTCATTTCATTAATGTAAAATATTGAAATATGTTTACAAACATAAATGGAAATAAACTAGCTCGGGTGACGGTAGCTTATCTTTGAGGAGAGATGTGGTAGCTACTTGTCTCTGAAATATGTTAAAATGAGGCTCAAAGGCATATTTATTGTTGAGAAACAATGAAAAACCATAAACATCCAAAAACCTAACCCTAGGAGATGAAGCGCCAAAATATGGGCCCCGTTTGGGTAAATTAGTACATCAACTTCCTGGGGTCGTAACTTTGGCATACGATCTTTTTTTGATGTGCACAATACCTCATTAGAAAATATATCTGAGGACTACAACTTTCGAATGGCCAAAATTGGTTTATGGACAATGTTGGCCCCTGGTTTTTCAAAAAACATCGTTTAGGGCCTCAAAACGGCTGCGGAAGTTCAAAACCCAAAAAACTACCAAATATAGTAAATTGTGTTACAATTAAGGAAACTGAAAAACTGAAAGAAACAGTTCTGGGAGTCCAAGTAGGATATGTGGGTGGCCACCAACATCCACTTGGATCATTCCTCCCCCCTTAGGAAGCAATGGTCCCTATTGCATTGAGTGCCTCCATGAGATGGGTAAACTTATGCTGAACATGGTCCCTGGTGAGCTGTTTTGCAATCTCTTATGTGTCTAGTAATGGTGGGAAGCATGGTCGAGGGTGGTCCACATTGAAAAATCAATGGAAGCCAAGGAATGAGGGAATGTTGTACTCCAAAGCATTATTTCTTACAACCTTGGTAATGGTGTAAGGACCATATCAAAGTGGTTTGAGCTTCTGATGGGCTCTTGTAAGGCGTTCTTTCTATTGATGCAACCAGACTTTGTCACTCACTTGAAACTTGTGTGGCACTTGATGTTGGTCATGTCAGTGCTTGTACTTGGCATTTTCCAAAATGGAATGGTGATATATTGACCCGTTGGGTAGAGGTGCTCCGAGAGTTAGATTAGGCAAATGCTTAACCTGACAGTGCAACGATACCCCTGTGGGTGAGAAGAAGATGTCCTTGTATTCTTTTGTGACTGTATCCACCTGCTTCTGTTGCATGGAGGAACCCTTCCTGGGGGCCATGGATGTGGCTACAATATTCCCCTTACTTTGAGAGCGAACCAGAAAGAAATAGTTTGGGAGATGATCTTACTGCATTCTTGAGCAGAGATCAAAGAAGTGGTGATAGGTGGGACTACCTCTGGTATCCTGTATAATGTATTACCCAAAGAAATAATAACAAAGCGAGGCCTTGACTCATACATGACATGTCGCTTCCACAAGTATGGTTGGTCTAATAATACATCACAAACATTAAGAGGAGCAACATCACACAATACCTCATATGTGAACGACTTGATGTTGTAGGGAAGGCGACACTGCTCGCAGACTAGGAGATCTTGTCCTTGGTGAAGCCACCCGATACTGTACGGTTGTAGGTGTGGTGTAATTGGTAGGCCCAACCGCTTCACAACCTCTGCTGAAATGAGGTTCTTTCGGCTCACTGTCAACAATGAATTGCAGCAACGAACCCTTCAGCCACATTTGTGAGAGGAAAAGATGCTCCCCCTCCTCTGGATATTCGGGCTCATTCTTCTGGATTTGGCAGTGGCAACAGTGGCGCTCGGCTCCGCATCAATGATCTGCTTCCCTTTGTCATTCCTCTTGTCAGGTTTTGACTCAAGGTCAGAACATGCACCTGATTCTGAAGCCTTCAACTTGAACATCAACGACTGCTTGGCTTGACACTCACTTGTGTTATGGGTGGGGCTCTTATGCAACTCACACCACTTTCTTGTGTCCTTCTTTGACTTTGTCATGTTTTTCTTTTCTTGTGACTTCGATGGGTTGTCTTAGGTCACACCATCTTGGCTTTGTCCTTAGTTCTACGGTTTGGGGGAGCCTATCCCTTGCTTCAGATTCCCGGATCCAAAGTCTCACTTATTCTGTTTAAACTTCTTGAACTTGACAGAATATCGGTGTGCCGTACCAAGTGAGTAGATGTCCAAGAACTCCATCTCATCTTGGATGTACCTATGTAGGAAGCCATGGTATTTGAGTACCAAATTCCACTCAGAATCCTTGATACCCAACTTTGTGTGAAGGGCATGAAAAATATTGGTAAACTCAGGTACGTCTTGGGCCCTTCCATGCCATAGTGTGGTCCACTTTATGTATTTATCCTCATAGCTTCTGATAGGGTAGTACTGCTCCTTGATGGCATCCCATAATGAATTCCAAGTAGGTGCGGCTAAAGACAGTGAGGTTGTACTTTCATCCTTCTGCTCGTAGTAGGTTTCCCTCCAGTCCTTGACATGGGGGGCTACTTTGAGAAGTGAAAAAGTGATCTTTTCCCAGTTGGAAAAATCATGAATGGAAAAATATCCTTCTAGCAGATTTAACAATTTATCTACAGTGTTTGCATCTATCTGACCCTCGAATATGGGGATTTCAAAGTTAACTTATACCTTAAAGGGTGTAGTGTTACTTGAGTAGCTGTTGTAAGTAGATGCATCGCCCCTGGGTATTCGCTGAAGGATCTGGGCAAAGTTGGACATCGTCACATTCCTTTGTCACTCAAGGGCTTCTTCGAGAAATATTTTGATAGGATCTCCTGCCCCCTCGTCTTTCTTTTCTTCCTCCATGGGAAGCCATTGGGATTTACGACACTGGTATTACAAATTTTCGAGCAGTTCAAGTCCTAACTCCTTATATCCTGACCTCATTGGGGACATGTAAAGAAAAATAGAGAAAGAGAAGACCGCTCTGATACCACTGATCCAGATTTATGTAGGAATGCAACAAATTAAAGATATAACCATAAATATAGATATGCAACAGAAATAATAGTTCATTTCATTAATGTAAAATATTGAAATATGCTTACAAACATAAATGGTAATAAATTGGCTTGGGCGATGGTAGTTTATCTCTGAGGATATATGTGGCGGCTACATGCCTCTGAACTGTGTTACAATGAGGCTCGAAGGCCTGTTTATTATTGATAAACAATGGAAAACCCTAAACATCCAAAAACCTAACCCTAGGAGATGAAGCGCCAAACTATGGTTCTCGTTTGAATAAATTGGTACATCAACTTCCCCGGGGTCGTAACTTTGGCATATGATCTCCATTTGACACACACAATACCTCGTTAGAAAGATCTACCTGAGTACTACAATTTTAAAATGGCCAACATCAGTTTATGGCAAGTGTTGGCCCTTGTTTTTCCAAATAATGTTGTTTAGGGCCTTAAAACAGCTTGGAAGTTTAGGACCCGAAAAACTACAAAAAATAGTAAATTGTGCTACAATTAAGGAAACGAAAAGATTGAAAGAGACAGTTGTGGGGGTCCAAGTGGGATAAGAAGGTGGCCACCAACATCCACTTGGATCAAAGACACCCCCTCGGTTTATATTAGGGAAGCGTATTGTGACTATGCATTATTATTATGACTGAGAGAGAGAGAGAGAGAGGAGGATGTGTGAGATAGAAGAGGAAATTACAGTGGAGCTATTATCGAGTGTATCTCTTCATTTTGTTGTATAATATAAAAGGAAGGACGAGATGTTTCTTTGTGGATGTATCCCAAATTGGGTGAACCACGTATATTTGTGTCTTGTTTTATGTGTTTTAGTATTTGCCTTTCCTCAATATTTTGTGTATTTTATTGCTCCATTAATTAATTTCTAACAACTGGTATCAAAGTTGAACGCTTATTTGATTTATAAACTCATAGAAGAGAAGAGTTCCTGGTTCGAGTGGGAGCAATGGCAAAAGATGGTAGGTTTAGGGTTGAGAAATTTAATGGCCAAAAGTACCAGTTATGGAATGTGCAGATGGAAGATTATCTGTATCAGAAATATATGTACCTACCATTGAGTAGAAAATTAAAGAAGCTGGCAAGTATGATGGACATAGAATGGGAGATACCAACAGAAAGGAACTAGGAAGAATTCGATTGTGTCTGGACGTGTCAATGGAATTTAACATTTCAAAAGAAAGGACAAGAAAAGGTTTAATGACAACATTTGCTAAACTATATGAAAAACCCTTGGCCTCAAATAAGGTATTTATTGTGAATCGTCTATTTAATATGAAGATGTTAGAAAGTGTATTTGTTGTTGATCATTTAAATGAATTTAACACAGTTACCAATTAGTTAAGTTTTATAGGGGTAAATTTTGATGAAGTTAAGCCTTTGTTATTTTTGTGCTCATTTCCAGAAAGTTGGAATGGCCTAGTTATGGCTATTAGTAAATCTATCTCTGGATCTAGCAGGGAAAATTTTAAGGATGGAAGTTTATCTTAATGTTTTGAAATCTTGGTAAATCCCACTAGTCCATAATATGCAATCTCTAAAATGTTTGGAGATATTTTTCTAAACATATTCAAATTTATGATAATTTTATATAGTCCCTACATAAATTTTTGGCAATTTTTATGGTAAAATAATTTCATACTATAAAGCTTGGGTGAATCATTTTTAGAAAAAATGGAAATTAATGAATCTTTTTTTGTAAAAAGTATAAAAAATTAGCCCACCTACGAATCTTAGCCCCTAAAATTTTCCCTTGGATCTAGTACTTTAAAGTTTGATGATGTTGTTGGTGCCATCATTAGCAAGGAAATGCAGTGAAAGAGCCCCAGTGAGACATCAAGTAATGCTTTGACTACAAATACTAGGCGAAGAAAATGGAAAGAGGAAGGAGCTTAGGGAATCATAGTAAGTCAAGAAAAGGTAGATCCAAATCTAGATCAAGGATAGTGTGCTGGAAATGTGGGAAGAAAGGACACTTGAAGAAATACTGCAAATTTCATAAGGGAAAAGAAGGAGATGAACAAAAAGAGAACAATCATGAAGTGAATGTGACAGGTGATATGTTGCAATATGATTTGATTCTTTCATTAGAGAATATTATTGATGGCTGGGTGGTAGATTCAGGGGCCTCATTCCATGCCACACATGATAGGAAACATTTTCATGACTATGTTCATAGATATTTTGGACAGTTTCATCTAGGTGATGATAAGCCCTATAAAATAATTGGAATGACAAAGATTTTATAAATAAACATAATGGAAACCAATGGTTATTATAGGAGGTAAGTCATGTTCCATATATAAAGAAAAATATAATCTCAACAAGATAATTGGGAGGTGAAGGTTGTGTAACTAATTTTATAGAAAAAACCTAGAAGGCCACTAAAAGTGCCCCCGTAATAGAAAAAGGAGAAAAACTCGGTACATTGTATTTATGCAATAGCATTTATAATTACATGAATGCTTTAACCTCCATAGGAGTAGATATGATACTCTGGAATCACAGGCTTGCGAACATGAGTGAGAAGGGGATGTATATTCTTCACTCAAAAAAAAAAATCTAGGTTTGATGCATGTTGATTTGGATTTCTGTGAAAAACGTTTTTATGGAAAACAAAAGAGAGTCAGATTTATCCATGGGGGCTTCACTCAATGAACCTCTAACATATCCCGTGCATTCGTGGCATACTAAAGAATACCCTTAATTTGACTGCATATTGGAAAATACCTCTAAAAATCACATTATTTAAACCCCTACCAATATGAACCCAATACACCCTCACAATTTAAAAAACCCCTACTTTCACTAGATATTGTAGGTATACTTTTTTTCATTAATATTTTTTATATCCCTTTATATTTTCTCATTAAATTTGAGCTTGAATTTTTATACCTGCCAACATGAAAACCCTTTACCCTCTATTACATGCTCAATATATTATGTCATTTTTTCCTCAATATATATCCCCCAATATGAATGCACATGGTATGGTATTGCTCGCCAAGTGAAGCCCCTATAGATTTATCCGAGTTGGGAAGGAAAATTAGAGTTTTGCATACAGATGTATGGGGACCTGCTCAGTGGCTCTCGCTATTATTTTACTTTTATTGATGATGCAACTAGGAAAACATGGATTTATTATATTTGAGAGAAATCCGATTTATTTGATACTTTCAAGAAATAGAAATCTTTCGTTGAGAATGAGACAAGAAATAAGTTGAAGTGTCTCAGATCAAATAATGGAGGTGAATATTGCAGAAAAGAGTTTGATAACTATTGTTCATAGCATTGAATTCGTAGGGAGAAGACAACTCAAGGAACACCACAAGAAAATGGTGTGTCATAAAGAATGAACAGGAAAATCATGGAGCACGCAAGGTGCATGAGATTCCCATGCAATATTTCCCTTACAATTTTGGGCAGATGTTGTAGATATTGTTGTTTGTATAATAAACATATGGCCTTCAAGTTCCTTAAAGGGTGGTATTCTAGAGGAGCCATGGATAGGTAAAAAGGTAAACTAGTCATATTTAAATACTTTTGATTGTGAAGCCTCTATCCATATCAATAAAGAAAATAGAACAAATCTTGAGGTAAAATCAAACAAATATACCTTTATTGGATATGGTGTAAATGATTTTTCTTATCAATTATATGATTACAAAAATCATAAAATCATTAGGACTAGAGATGTCATATTCAATGAAAAGGTCTTCTATAAGGACCAAATGCAGGGAAAGAAACAAGAAAAAGAAAACAAAGAATATGCAGTTCTTGATGAGGTCACAAAAAAAGTAAAGGTGCCTGAAAAACATAACGATCAACAACCACAACAGCAACATGCACATCAAACAAATAAAAGTGGTGTTAGAATATCTACCAGGATAAGTATACCTCCTGAATGACATTGTCCTTGATCCAGGTGGATATTGGTGGCCACCCACCAATTCGACTTGGACCCCCATCATTGTTTCTTTCAGTTTTTCAGTTTCCTTAATTGTAGCATAGTTAACTATTTTTAGCAGTTTTTTGGGTCCTAAAATTCTGGAGCCGTTTTGAGGCCCTAAACGACATTTTTTTGGCAATATACCCCCAGCTAAAATCGTCTTTTCCGTTGTAGTCCTCGGAGAGATATTTCCAACGGGTTATCATGCACGTCAAATGGAGATAATATGACCAAGTTGCGACCCTAAGAAGTTGGTTATCCAACTCACCCTAATCGGGCCTATAAACTCTTGTTTTTACATCTCCTCGAGTTAGGGTTTTGGTTGTTTAGGGTTTTCTCTTATTGTTCAATAATAAAAAGGCCCTTTAGCCTCATTGTAATGCATTTCAGAGGATGTAGCTACCACATCTCTTCTCAGAGATAAGCTACCATCACCTGAGCTAGTCTTATTTCCATTATGTTTGTAAGCATATTTTCGTATTTGATATTAATGAAATGAAGTGTTATTTCTATTGCATCTTTATATTTATGGTTATATATGTAATTTATTGTGTTCATGTTTAAATCCGGATCAGTGGTATCACAACGGTCTACTCTTTCACTATTTTACTTTTCATGTCCCCAATGAGGTCGGGATATCAGGAGTTAGGACTTGAACCGATTTATCCTTTGCAAGATCAACCTTGTAAATCTTAACGGCCTCCCGTGGTGGATGAAAAGAAGAACGAGGGGGCAGGAGATCCTATCAAAATATTGCTCGAAGAAGCCCTCGAGTGACAAAGGAACGCAATGATGGACAACTTTGCCCAGATCCTTCAGTGGCTACCCAAGGTTGACACATCTACTTTCGGAAGTTACTCTGGAAGCGCCACACCCTTTAAGGTACAAGTTAACTTTGACATTCCCATATTTAAGGGTCAGATAGATGAATACGTTGTAGATAAATGGTTAAATATGCTAGAAGGATATTTTTTCGTTCATGATTTTTCCAGCAGGTAAAATATCACATTTGCACTTCTCAAAGCACCACCCCACATCAAGGACTGGTGGGAAACCTACAGTGAGTAGACGGATGGGAGTACGAGCTCACTGTTTTCAGCGCACCCACTTGGAACTCGTTCCGGGTGTTGGCATTATGTTTCTGGTATGGTTATATGTTACAGATGTTGTACTTGATGGCAACACCCATGGCAAGTCTCTCAATATGATGAAAATTAAGAAGTACGCAGGAGAACAGTTCAGAAGATGCGTACCCGCAGGAATGCTGTGCAGGGACCGTGTCCAGACACGCAGGTTACCCATTCATGAGGTGCGTACCCCCAGTGCACACACTTCAAGGCAGTAAAGCACGCACACGTGGGGTTCCTTATGTTTTACCCTTGGTATTTAGCCGACAGTATTATGTTATCATGGTTTTGGCCCGTGGTATTGTTTTATTTTATTATTATTATTATTATTGAGCCCCATGATCCTTGATTTGAGGAAGAGCCTGCCTATATAAAGCAAAGGAGATCATTTGGCTTAGTATGCTTTTGGGTTGAATATCTTAAGATCTGATCTATTCGGTTCTCGGTTTAAAAGCTTGATCTATAAAAGAGAAGTTGGAAGCGAATCTGTGAAGGGTGATCTCTCAAGCGCAAGTTCAGATCTGAGCATCTAACTGTATTTCAGCCCTAATCAGAGGTACGCAGAGGTGACGATGGAGCAGTGCGTGGGTACGCAGAAGCGACAAGGAAGAAGTGCGTGTGTACGCACAGGCGACGAAGGTTCAGTGCGTGGGTACGCAGAGGCGACGAGGGAGAAGTGCGTGGGTACGCAGAGCGACAGTGGTTCAGGTGCATGCCTACTGTGTCAGCACGCGGCGCGATTGTTCTTCTGGGTGCGTGCCTGCTGTGTCAATATGCGGCGCGATTGTTCTCCTAGATGCGTGCCTACTGGCCAGTACGCGACGCGACAGTAAATTTGGGTGCGCACTGTACGTGGATTAGTAAAAGGAGCAGTGCGTGGTCACGCAGTACAGCAGAAGGAGCTCTGCAGGTGTACGCAGAGAAGCAGAGGGCGAAGTGCGTAGTGACGCAGGCCAGAAGAAGGAGAACTACGTATCTGTTTTAAGATCTTCTGTTGGCTGAATTTTTCTGTTGATAAAGTGTTCTGGGTTCAGTTCTGTTATTGTTGATCTGGTTATTTCAGCTGACTGTAATTTATCTGTACTTGATGATCATTTGATGTATATGGATCCAGTTTGAAAATTTATGAAAAATGGTCCTTGAAAAGAAGTAGGGGGTTGTAGCTCCCTTTCTAGGAGAGACTAGAAAACGAGAGAGAGTTGTAGCTCTCTGCAGGTTGCAGCCTGCGTACTAGTAAAGGACTACACCAGTACAAGACCATTGTTAAAGGAGTTTCTAAATTGAAAGAAGATAGAGACATATTGCAGCAGGTGGTTTTCACCCACATTGGGTTTCCACCTTATATCTGGTGTTCTTTGATGTGATTGTCTGTTTTTCTTGTTCATGCTCATTATTTTATAGTACTGATAAGAAAAATAATTCAAAGTGAAAATAAGGAAGATTTGGTAAAAGGACTAGATAATACTGATTCACCCCCCCTCTCAGTATTATTTTCAACAATTGGTATCAGAGGAGGTCCTTCTAAAGAAGCTTGATCGCTTGAAGGAAGATCTTTCATCATGAGAAACTACGAGAGGGAAGCATCTATCAGGCCACCGGTTTTTGATGGGACAAAGTTCAACTATTGGAAGGTAAGAGTTACCGCCTATCTTCAATCTCTTGGTACAGAAGTTTGGAACATTGTAGAGATAGGCTATGCTTTTCCTTCAACTACTCCTACAGATGCAGACGAGAAAAAGAAGTACGAAAAAAATGCAAAAGCAGTCAGTACCTTATTAGGATGTATATCTCAAATGGAATTCATGAAGGTAATGCACTATAAATCCGCAAAAGAGATATGGGACAAAATTGTCACAAGCTATGAAGGAGATGAACAGGTAAAGCGTGCGAAACTTCAAACTCTCAGGATTCAGTATGAGACTCTCAAGATGTATAATGATGAAAGTGTGGCTAACTATTTTCTTCGGGTAGATGAATTGTTAATTGTATGAAAAATTTGGGTGAAGAAATAAAAGAGGCTATTGTGGTTGAAAAGGTTCTAAGATCATTGTCCCCCAAGTTTGAATCTAAAGTATCTGCAATAGAAGAAAAAGAAAATCTACGAATTCTTACTATGTTTCAGCTACATGGAATTCTAACTGCTTATGAAATGAGAAAGGGAGGTCCATCAGATAGAAGAGAAGCTGCTTTCAAGGCATCAGGCAAAGGAGATTATTATGAAGCAAGCCACGTCCCAGAAGAAGAGGAAGAAGAATCAAACTTTGTCAGAAATCTTCAAAGGGGTTCTGGAAGGTTCAGAGGTAAGTTGCCTTTTAAATGCTTTGCTTGTGGAAGAGTAGGTCATTATGCTGCAAAATGTCCTTATAAGGATAAAGGAAAGGAACCTGCTAGATGGAACAAGAAACAGAGTGCAAGTAAGAAAAGCTACTACACTCATGAAGATAGTGATGGTCTATCAAACAGTGATGAAGATGAACGAGGTAATGAATATAAATTGTTAATGGCATTTGAAGATGATGATTATATGGATGCTATAGATGTGGATTACTTTCATGAAGAAATTACTAAACTTAAGAGATGTATAGAGAGAAGAATATGATCATTGATACTCTACAATTTCAAATTGATGAAAAGGAAAGACATCTTGAAAAATTAGAAGGTGAAATTGTTGGTCTTAGAAAAGAGATTGAGAAAACAAAAGCTATTAATCTTAAGTTTGTCAAAGGATCTGAAACTTTGGATGAGATTATCAATGTGCAGCGGTCTCCTCTAAACAAGACAGGTCTGGGCTATAATGGAGAAACTTCTCAAGCATCCACCTCAAAAAGCTATCTTGATGCAGCAAGAAGAAGTGAGCAAAAGCACAATGAAGACCATCAGGTAAAGCAGGGATGAATTACAAACAGAAACTATCAGGGGAAATCCATCCTAAGGGTAAACAAAAGGTACAACCAGCCACAGGTAAAATCTTCTCAATTTGGTTCAAGAATAGATGACAAAAGAAATTACAATCAATTGTCTGGTAGATTCGATAACCGCAGAAGTTTCTTCAATGGACAATGCTTCTCTTGCCATAACTTTGGTCATAAAGTAGCTCAATGTGTTGCATATAAAACTATCATGACAAGGGAAGCTCAAAAACAAAGAAGTATGACCGGGATTACAAAAAGGACCTATAACAACTTCTCGGTTCTTGAAAATGAAGTTGAATGCTCTATTTGCAATAAATTTGGTCATGAAGACTCAGAATGCAGGAGCAGGTTTCAGCAGAAAAGGGAACAAGCCTCAAGCACCAAAACATGGAGAATAAAGGAACCACAAACAGAAA